>VXBC01009905.1:18333-55015 GCA_013399945.1 Ploceus nigricollis | reverse complement strand
GGAAGGGAAGGGAAGGGAAGGGAAGGGAAGGGAAGGGAAGGGAAGGGAAGGGAAGGGAAGAGTTTGGCCATGTCTCAATGGGGAGTTTTAACCCCAAGAGGGGAAGGTCAAATCTCAATTTTTGGCAAGGGATCTAATCCAAGAAGTCACCAGTCTATGGCTTATGAAGTCCCTTCAAGAGGGACTTCCTGGGAACACACCAGGAGCTGTGTCCTCCAGCCATGCTCACACCTCCCACAGTACTCTGGGCTTTCTGGGGGAACACAGAAGTGAGGTTCATAGGGAGCAGTCTATTACAGACAATGATTTTCTGCACTTGAAAAAAACAGAAGTCTAAACGTAAGACTGAACTGTCAGAAGATAGTAGAGATTCTCACACTGTGGGGTTAAAAATTATTACCCTTGTTGGGAATACCTTTGCTGCAATTAAGTAATTCCTGCTTTTGCCAACTTCTCTAAAGTACAATTCTGAAGGTAAAACATCATTCTTAATTGTTAAATTCCCATCATTAATGTGTTTGGCTGGTTTTCTGATGTCAAAGAGGTTGTGAGGTGTTTGTAAGAAGTGCATGTGAACAGGCAGAGGTTGAATTTCTTTTCCAGTCATTGCCTTTCATGAGCAGTAAAGCTGAGGAAAAGCCACAGGAGAATCAGAGACAGGTTTTATTAGCAGGAGTCTTTTCTGCCATTGTGGTGGAGCAGAAAAAGAACAGCACTTGAAGATGATACTGAAAATGCCCATCTATTTGGTGGGGATGGGGGGGATGGAGCAGAAGAAGAGGACAGGAAGAAAAAATACTGGTTTTAATACAACAGTCTTTAGCTTTCAAAGTCTTCATCTATCAAATGGTCTGCGATCCATCTATTACATATTCGTTGTGATTTCAGTGCTCTTTTCTACAACCACATGAGGTATATTTTGGATCCTCCTTCCCTGTGCAAGTTTTTATTGCCAAAGACAGAGCTTGGCCTCGTCTTGCTGTGTTATTTTTACAACCTCACAGTACAACTGTTAGCAGCATGACTATCTCAGGTTTCTTCTCTCCTTCTGCCTGATCTCCCACTTAGCGTTTGGGTACAAGACAGAAGCAACATATAACTGTTGTGTTGTGTGATCTGGCAACCTCTTTACTCAGCCCCAGCTTGAATTTACTGAGCTGAACAAACAGTTGTCTGTCAAGAGGTTTCTCCACAAAAAACATTGGCTTTACTGTACCAGCTGACTATCCTGCTTCCAGCAGCAAAATTCACAGAAAGAAAACTATCTTCCCTCAGTGATCTGGACATGGATTAACAGACATTGATGACCAGGATGCTCCATCTCAGGATTGGTCAGTGCTCCCCCAGGCCTCAGAGCCATTTGAACCCTTAACCATGAGACTTGGTTACTTTTTTCTTTTGGTTTTCTCTGCTAAAATGAACATGTCGTGGATAAATCTTGAGGCTGGACTGTATCTCAACACAGCATAATGCTCCTGCAGCATGTCTGTTAAGGAAACTCCCCAGTCAGACCATTCCTGGGACCCTGACAGTGGCATTCCCAAGGTCAGAGACTTTCTGGGACTGAAAGCCCTTCCCCAGCTCCAGTGACTGTGAATTACATCAGTTCATCATTTGACACTGTGAGCATCACCATGTTGTCTTCACACACACTTCAGGTGTACTTAGAGAAACCAGAGTGCCAGAGAACTTCCAGGGTTCTATTCATTAGTTTCAGTTGTGAACAGCCATTGTTTGCTTTACTCTGAACAAATGCAGCTAAAGACAAATCAGCTTGTAAAATAAACGGGGCTGAGCTTGGGAGAACTCTTCAGCTGGTAGAAATCACAGAACCATTTAAGTCAAATGATATCATGCTGGAGAGATTTTACCCCTACACAGCAAGGGGTAAGGCCTCAGCTGATGTCAGAGGGAGTATGACAACATTCCTTTGGCATCTCTTCCTGTGTGGAGCCATGTTGGGTTCCAAGGCAGTCATCAGCCAGATCAAACACTTTTTATATAATGCTCTCCAGTGCAAGATGTGGGTGGGTCTCACAAAACATTTCTGTGGTTACGGAGAGTTTTGGTAGTTAGTACATGAAGAGGGCCAGCTCTGCACCATGGGTCTCATTTAAACCATAGAGGGCTCAGATGGAGTGTGTGCTTTAAGTGATATTTCAGTGATGGGTAATGTTATATCCTGAACAAAAGAGGTCTTTAGCATGCATATGCCTGTATTGTTAACAGCTTTATTTAGTCCTAGGGAGCACAGATGTGAGACCTCTCACTATTGCAACATGAAGATGACTTTGGCCAAATGATACTGGAGAAGTCATTTGTAATGGCTGAAGAAATATCAAAATACGAGGAAGCTAAGATCCATAATGTTTCATTTACAGATCATTCTGAGATAGTATTTCAATTCTAAGGGATATTTATTACTATCATATAGCTATTAGGAAGTATTTATATGCCAGTATTCTTTAGGTGTGTATTCAGAAGACTGTGCCTAATCAATTAATAATAACATGGTTTTTATTAGCAGGAGTGAGAAACTGCTGCCTCTTGCACATGTAGGGCAGTGCTTATGGCAGACAATTTGAGAACCAGCTAAGTACTCTACACCTTATCACTACCTTGTACATAACTGTAAAAGTCCCTCTGGAAGCATTAGCTGCAGGAGGAAGGTTGTAGCCATACCTCTCCATTTGAAGCTGCAGTTTGCCCTAATTCCCAGTTAATTACATAGCTCAGACTTGCTTAGTATTACAGTTGAGAAAATGGTAGGGCATGGAAGTGCCAGTGTTTAAGAGCCCTTTCCATGTTGCTGGGGCCATTCACCCACTCCACCTTCCCACTCCCAACTACATCACCTTAAAGCCTCTCAGTCCCAGCTCTATCTGCAGCTCAATCTCTGTAGCTGCAGAATGTACAAAGTTCAACCATCTGAGTTCACTTTAAAAAAAAAGTTTGTGTGTGCTAGGGAGAAATGATGTTTCCCTGTGCTAGAGAGGCATAGTTGCTTTCTAAGTAAGCTTATTTTAGCCAAAAGGCAGGAAATCGCAGCGTGCCCAAACAATTGAGGTACCAGCCCTGACTCAACTCCCCAGCTGAATCTCCCACACTTTTAAACTTGCTTGGCCTCAGCAACATCCATGTGCTTTTTGCTATTACTCACTAGCCAACACACACCCTGTGGAGAGTCCCTTCATGCAGCAGCTCCTTTGGAGGCCTTCTGACAGCCAAGGAAGAGACTGAGTCTTCATGGAGTCATTTCCACCATCCAGACTTCCCTCATACAAGTGATTGACATTTACAAAACAACCATCTACGTACAAATCCTTCTCTCCATTTCCTCTGTCCTTCCTAAAAATACACATCACACTTTTGACCTTCCTGGAGAATGCAACTTTCTGTATCGTAGAATCACAGAGCACCCTGAGCTGGAAGGCACCCATGAGGATCATCAAAGTCCAACTGCTGGCCTGGCACTGGGCAGCCCAAGAATCCCATCCTGTGCCTGAGCATGTTGTCTGTCATCTCCAGCAGCCTTTTGTGGAGGTGCCTCTTTTCCTAGCAGAGAAGCTCCTTTTAAAAGCATTTTCTAGCATCACTCCATTTTTTAGCATCACTCCTCCTTGAGTTTTGACCAACTTCACAGGCTTGCAGATGGGCTCTACTATAATCCAAGCTCATTACAGTCTCTAAGAGTTACCAGGTAGCCTCGACTCATTGTCTCTAATGTCCTATTAAAGATGGTCTCTACTGGTAGAGACCATCAATTAGTGATCCTCTGTGAGTCAGGGAGAACCCTCCAGACCTCATATTTTTTACTGTGCAATCTGTGGAGAAAGATATGTAGGGCAACCATTTGTGGTTAAAAACAAACAAAAAACCCTTGAGTGCCTGTGCTCAAGTTCCTAAAGGTGTCCCAAGTGAAACTAGAAGGAAGGCAAGCTGCTTTAGGTCCTGTGCAAGCAGAGCTCATACATAGCTAAAGTGTGCTGCAAAGCATCAGCTGCTCCAAGATAACTAACTGTGTGCTTGGAGCTCTCAACTCTGGGGACAAGAAAGGCAGTGAGTCTAAATCTTTTCTACTGGTGTTTAATGCTTTTTATTTCCTATTTGCAGTGGCTTGAGACACAGTTACCACAGTTGCCCTGATGCTCAGTAAATTACTGCAACTGAGTCATATATCTAAATTTGCTGATAGACAGCCATATGGTTTGAAATCGAGTTTTTAAGTGGTTGTAGGAACCAAGCAGAGTTTTCAAGGATTTTCAGTTTTATTGTTGAAGCAAACAGCAGTCTCAGATACTTGGGTGGCTGGGTTTTTTTGCGAATTCCACCAGCCTACTAAATACCTCTGCAAGTCTGAGCAGCTCCGTCAGTTGAGAATATGGGATGGGACCCTTGATCACTTATGATTTTTCTTGTGAAGATCTCAAGATGCAGATCTGTTTCTCTCATTTAAGGTGTATTTATATTCAAGCTTTGCCTGAATCCATCCTAAAAACTTAAGTGAACAATAAAAAACCAAATCTGCACTTGAATCCTAGCTCTTCTTAGCATCTGAAGCTGTCTTTGTTTCCACCTAGACATCTCAGGTTGATTTTGTTTGTGTTCCTCTTTGGTTCTATGCAGAAGGGGGCCCAGGGTGTGTGTTTGAATGTGAGAGAGAGATTAAAAATAACATTGCCTATTGCAAATGATGAGGTGAACTTAAAGAGGAGTGTAAATCATATCTCTGCAGACCTGTAAATATGATCTGTAACGTGCTGTAATTGGAGCTTGTCCGCCCTGGCTTGAACATTCAAGAATATAACAAAGCCTGACATTGACTAGCCTCTTCAGGAGCACCGTCCCTCCAGCTGACTCCAAGGATTCTTGCACTAAAAAAAGACATCTTCTGTACACTTCTTGCATTGAAAAAGTTCTGGAATGAATTGCATGTGTGTCAAAGAACCATTTAAATGGGGCCTTACTACCCTTTTATCTGAAAACCTCCCACAATATTAAAAGGCACAAACCAGAAGAGCAAAATAATCTCCCTTGTCTTGAATCATAAATGAAGTCTAGAAAATAAGCTTTTTTCTTGTGTGTGTGTGTGTGTGTGTGTGTGTGTGTGTGTGTGCAAAAACACTGTCAGAAAGGCAATGTAAGAATTGTGTTTTCTGAATTTGTGAGAGGGGAGATGACAGAAATTCAAGTGGTAGAATTCAACTTCAGTTTTCAGACCTCTCACTTATTCCAGAGAAACCTGTGCTCAGGTTTCATTTTTTAAATTAAAACCTAGAAAAATCTCAAATGGGGATGGACATTTTTCTGTGGAAAATGTTTTTCTCTGAAAAATGTTAATGAAAAGAAGGTTTTTCCAACCAAAAAGTCTTGTCTCTTGCCTTTCACATTTCTCCTCTTGTAGATGTCAGGGATGAGGTGACCATCAGGGTAGGTTTCAGCTAGAATGGGAACCTGTGATTTTTGCCAGATGCCATCTCTTCAAAACAAAATGCTTTATTCTTTGTAGGACTGGCAGGGAGAGACTAAAGCAAGGGCACTGGCAAACTAAACTCTGGTTTTAGAGACAGTACTGGTGTCAGAGATATTCTTTGCAGTTTGGAAATGGGAAAATAACTTTAAAATCTCTGTCCATTTCAGGTGTGCTCACTAAATGTGTTATTCATATCCTTTCTCAAAAAGTATTTTATATTCCCATGTCATCATGCCCATCATAACACGTGCCAGCCCCAGACAGACAGACAGGAACAGAAAGACAGGCTGACAAGAATCCATTTTAGCATTTAGAAGCTGGATGTCTTTGGTTGCCAGCCCTTGAACAACTCTAACAAGCCATTTCTCAGAAGCTGGTATTGCTTTCAAAGTAAAATGCAACCCCACAGCCACCTCAGAAATCTGCATAGCTGAGCTGTGAAAACCCTGTTGTTTCTGACAGCAGCAGTACCCCCAGCTCTGTACAATTCACATTCCATATTCCATATTCCCAGTTATTCTGTGCTGCACACACACATTGCAAACAGGAAGTAGGAGCAGCTCAGTTCTTGGCTTCCTCAGTCTCAAGAGACTGCCATGAAACTGAAAAACACTAAACTAAAACTTAAGTGTCTGTTAGACCTTTAATTAGCGACCTAAGGAGTGTTTGCCAAGAGGAAATTTGAATTCAATTATCCAAATAGAAAGTATTTAACCTCTCAATAGCACTCAAGTAATTATAATACTTAGGTGTTGTTTCTTTTCAGGAACCTTAAAAAGTAAAACAAAAAATGAAATTGAAAATGGGAGAAGCTGTCAGTTTTATATCACATGGAGTCTACAAAGGAAAGCTGTAATATTGCCCATGCTTTAGACTCACATGTTAGCACAGAAAGGGGCAGCCTCAAGCAGGGAGAGCAGGTTGCAAGATTCGTGATTTCTCCACTGAAACAGCCAGCAACAGCAGCAGGGCCAACAGTGTGAGCTTTATGTGCTTCAGTACAACCATAACACACAACTAAGACCAGCAAGTCACCTCACACAGCTTTTGATGAGATGGAGATGCCCTGTCAGTGTCAGGAGAACTGGGGTGCATCAGAAGAGGCTGTATATTCCAGTCCATTTTGCAAACATTACTCAATACCAGCCAAGCCATTTTCATTTCAGGTCGCAGCAGCTGTTTCAGCCCTGATCCCAGCTGTCCTTTCGCTATACATCCATCCACCTAAAAAAAGTTTCCAGATTTAATCACAAGGACAAAAAAGGAAAAGTAATTATTCTCTTGCTTTTCTCTTCACAGACTGTAGGTTGCTTTGGGATTATGTTTATCAGCTGCTTTCTGACAGCCGGTACGAAAATTTCATCCGATGGGAAGATAAGGAATCCAAAATATTTCGAATAGTGGATCCCAATGGGCTGGCCCGTCTGTGGGGAAACCACAAGGTAAGGAAGCAATGCAATTTTCCTCCTGCAGCACTTTGCCTCCTGTAGCATTACAGGATTCAGTTATAAGGAGGGGAAAGAAGAAAAGATGGCATATAAATTACTACTGGAAAACTGTAATCTTTTATTCTATGTACATTAGAAATAAAAAGCATCCATCCTGAAGCACTAAAACCTATTCTTCATATAGAGAACTTGTTGGTTTGGTTTAAAGGCCTTTAGTTATAAATGCATGTAATTATAAAATTATAAGGAGTGCAAGAATTAACAGTCCTTCTCTCTCAAGGCATCTTACTTCTTCTCAAAACCTGTTGCTGAGGATATTCTGGTGAGACGTAGTTTACAAGGAGCTCTGTACTACAGAGCAGGAGCTTTCTGTGTTCCTGTCTGCAGCAACTCCCAAATTCCGCACGCTGCCCTGTGACAGACACCAAATGCTGCAGGATTATGTATTTCCTTCTAAGAGGGCAGTTCCTGGTTTATTCTCTGGAAAGCCATTACTGATTTTTATGGTTTGGGGCTGAGTTATGTATAGGTATTTCTGTATATGTATATAAGTATATTCATATGAATGTATGAATAGTCAACATGGATTTACAAAAGGGAAATCATGCTTGACCACTGTGATATCTATCTACAACAAAATGATTGGCTCAGTGGGTTCAGGGAGGATGGTGGATATAGCTTATCTTGATTTTAGAAAGGCTTTTGAAACTGTCTCATAACAGCTTCAAAGACAGACTAATTAAATATGACCTAGACAAGAATACAGTGAGGTAGATTGAAAACTGGCTGATCTGCTGGGCTGCAAAGATGGTGATCAATGGCACAAAATCCAGTCAGTAGTCATTTTACCCCAGGGACTGATTCTGGGGGCAGATTCTCAGACAACACAAAACTGGGAGGAGTAGCTGACACACCAGAGGGTTGTGCTGTCATCTGCGTGGTTCTGAACATGCTGGAGATATGGGCTAATGAGAATTTTATGAAACTTACCAGCTTACCCAACCTGCACATTAATAATTGAGCCATGCCATCAGGTCTCATGCTGGGTGTCTAAAACTGAAGCTCCTTCAGACCATTGGCCACTTGGGTGACACAGTGGCCTTTCAGCACATAAGAAATGGAAGAAGCACAAACAGTATTTCAGGGAGGTTCCCAATGAGGAATCTCGATTTTGCAGGGAAAACTTTGTCCCTGTTATTGTTCCATTGCCACAGGAGTTCTTGATGTGGCCTCCCATTGCAGAGTAATTGTAGTCAGGGCAAGCAGAGGGGGTCTGCTTTTACTGGGCATTTTAGGCAGGTGGATCAGTCTCCTTTGATGAAGCCAAACTCCTGACATGGAGACTCCCAGAACAAAAACATGCTTCTACTGGTTCAGCGTTTTTTGCCCATGGCGAGGCGGCTGCTTTACACTCATGCACACACAGCTTTGCCAGCAGAGTTGTCTCTCTGCTGGGAGTCTCTGCCAGACAGCAACCACTGCTCCTTCGTGTGGACATAGCCTGAGGGGCTGGTTCTGCTCCTCCAAGTCGCTAATTTGGGGGCTGCCCACATACAGCTCTGCCAGCGCCTATCGCTTCTTCCTTGTGACACTCACCTTCAGCAGAGCCATCTCCTCTGGGAGCTTAGGAAGGTTTTAATGAATCATCTCACACTTGAGTATACCTCAGTGCTCTGGCCATGGCCTTTGGGGCCAACAGCTCCCAGAGTGAAGGGGAGGATCTGTCACAGAAGCAGATGTACAACCCAACTGGTTTCTTGGTTTACACCTGTGTAACAAGAGGAGAAACAGGTTGTCAGTCCTCACAGAGCTCTGTGAGCATTAACTAGTTAATGCAGGGGAATCCCAGAGGAACAGTGCTCCAAGCAGGGATTGCTGACAGATTCAGCCTATTAGCCACTACTCACAGGCTTTTACAAAAGGTGTTTTCATTAAGAACAGGCCTGTCACATCCCACTTGGCATGAGCATCTCCCTCCACCTAATGTCTCCTCTTGTAGTTAATTAAGTCTTTTGTTATCTGCGTTCCAAGAAACTGTAGAAAAACCTTGCTTGGAATTCTTGTTAAACTCCTTGCTTAAATTGCCCTGTGTGGAAAGAGACCCACAAAACTTAGGTGATGAGGGCTGTGGGGGCAGAATGGGCCTGCAAACAACATAAAAATGGTACATGTAATTTCTTGGACTGTCTTGCTTACTTTAGGTAGCTGTGATAGTTCTGCAACTCATTTTGGGGCTTAGGAAGGTTTTAATGAATCATCTCACCACTTTTTTTCCTTTTTTCTTTTGAAAAAAACAGAACAGAACAAATATGACTTATGAGAAAATGTCCAGAGCCCTACGCCACTACTACAAACTAAATATTATCCGGAAGGAGCCAGGACAAAGGCTTTTGTTCAGGTAATTTTCTTTCTTTGCCATTTCTTTCTATGGACAGTTAGTTTTTGAGGATGGAAGATGGAATTGTGTGTGGGATACCTCATTGCCACAGTTATAACACAGGTGAAGATGGCCATACATTTGTAAAAGCTGTATAGAGCTTTTAAGGCAGACACACCGATTTACAAAAAACACAGGCCTGTCTCAATGATCAGTGGAGACAATAGAAGTCTTTTCACTGCTTTGTGCAGGCTGTGCCATTCTTTAAGACCTTAGATAAATGGGTTCAAACTGCTGGAAAACCTGCTCCAAATGGACATCTGAAACACAGCTGCCTCTGAAAGCTGAGCAGGGATCAGGCATTTCCTCAAGGGCATCGCGGAAGAGAAGCACTCAATGACCACGTCTTTGGTACTGCCTTGAAGGAGGAGAGGGAGCTGCAAGAGCTGTTCATAAAACCCAGCACAGCTGATTGGATGATACAACCAAGAATTTAGGAAATAGAGCCTGAAACAGCATTAAAGCAGGGAGCTCCTTGTACAAACTTGAGTGCAGATAGCACAGAGTGAGAGCACTCCACTCCTCTTCAGACAACACCAGCAAATCCTAGTGCACATCTGACCCTCAGAGCACTGAACTCAGACCAAAGACTGCTTTGCTGTTGGTGGCCTGGATCTAGCAGTGTGTTTGGACATGATAACAATAGGAAGGCAGTCTTGGAATTTGTTTTCTTAAATAGCTAACAGAACTGCATTAGCACTCAAACTCTCTTCAGCTGAAAAGGGTTCTCTGGAACGACTTGTTTATGTCAGCTCTTAGAAGGAAACATAGATGCATGAAGGAGAGTGGTGGAAAGAAGCAGTCATGGGCAAAATCAAGTGCTCAATAGTAATTTTTCTTTTTTCTGATGGAAAGTTAAAACAAGGTTGCTCCATCAGCACCAAGGGTACCTGTATCTCTGTGGCCTTGTGTGAAGACTGCATTGCCCTGGGGGAACTCCTAATGCTGAACATTGAACGTGCTTCTCTTGAAGCCTTTCCTTCAGTGGGGGCATACACAAAACAGGAGTCCATCTCTTCTCAACCAAGCTGCCTGTTTTCTCAAAACCATTGTAACTTAATGCCCTTGGAGACCTCAGTTGCTCTGTCAGATGTGGCCAATTTGACCAACAGATTCAAAGGTCACCAGAGAGCATAAAACATGAGCTATATAAACTTCATTTCCTTTGGAAACTGGGAAAAAAACCCCAGCAAAACATTTCTTTGCACAATTCCCAATAAAAACTTTTTGATGTTGTTTTCTTAGACCTATTTATATCTGAAGAGAAAAAGAACAGCTGCAAAAAATCAAGTTATTAATGTGCCTTTCTTGGCTATTCCTTGCAAGCAGAGAAATAATAGGAAATGTGACTTTAAAGTGTAGGCAGTTGTCATCTGCAGATATCTGTATGGAGCTTTAAGTAAGGTGGAGTCAGAAGAGGATTTCTAATCGGTTGGCTGGGTGTCTTCTGCAACAAAATAGGTCACAGATAGTGTGTCTTCATTTTCGTGCAGTTCTGGTTTGGGTTGTTTTTTGTTTGGTGTTTTTTTATGTAATCAAATGCTATTAGAAATACCCACACTGTGGTTTCCTTGACGTGGCTTAAAGCACAGACCAGAAGGAACACCCGAAATCCTGTGGTGCAGCTCACGTTGGCCCATGCCCCACATGGAAAGGGGAGTGGGTCCCATGGCAGTGGGACCACTCTGTGTTTTGATTTCATTGTCATGCAAGATCAACAGGACAGTCACAGGGTTTAAATCAGGGCACAGTCTGGCCGTGGGCTTTGGTGCATTTTCAGTGTGTAGCCAGGTACTGGTTCACCACTCCTGCATACAAGTTTTTCACCACTGTAACACTGTTTGTTGCAGCAGCATTTTTCCAGCAGTGACACAGCAGTGAGTCATAGCCCTTTTTTTTTCCCCTAAATGCATATATGCACATGATTTCCAAAATTAGAAGGGATGGCAAAAGGTTACTTCCAGGCTATGCTGTGTTTGCTGAGAGGCTCTAGCAGTGACCATTCTGAGTCAGTGATAGTAATGAGGCTCCTGGTGGTTGTTTTTGTTTTCAATGGGACAAGGATACTGAGCATATCATCAACCTGAAATAAAATCAGCTCTTACAATTAACACATTTCATACTGCTGCATGTTAACCAGTACGTTGTTAATGAAAGACTGTGAAATTTTGTACCACTTCCAGCATAAACATCTTTCATCCTAATTTCTCCAGAAGTGCTTGGGAGTTGGGAAATTGATTTGTGTTGAAACCAGGGTTTCATCCTTCCTGTGCCACTCTCTTCTCCTACATCATAAAATTGAAAATGAAAAAGCAGAACCTTTCTGTGCTACACCTGTGCAGTAGTATGCAATAACATCCTGCCAAAAACCAAGACTGCAGACTTAAACTGCAGGCTGGTGGATGTTCTTTCTCATTTCCTGCTGCTGCCATGCCACCCCAGAGGCAGTTTCTGTCTCCAGCACCCTGCAGACTTACTGCCTTGAGACACTGGTGCTGGGAGCTGTGGCATTCATTACAGAGGATGCTGCCTGACTGCAGTCACACTTTCTACAAGCACACAGGAAGAGACTGTCTTTGCTTACAGTTCTCTAGCCCTAAACCATTTTCCTTCAGGGCTTTTTTCATTCCTGGAACTTGTTCTGAGTTGGACCTTGGCTTTTTTCCCCTCTGTTCGTTTGGTGTTTCATGTTCTTCTCACTCACCTACATGCAGGCCTGCACAAACCAGGAACCCTGTGCCTCCCCACACCTTGCAAGGGCTTGTGCTTTGAAATATGCTGATCATAAACACCTTTCATGTCTGTCACCAGACACCACATATGAGTGTACCTGGGCCAAACTGTCATCTGACATGGAAATAGCAAACAATATGAGGGAGAAGAAATAAATATCACTCTTTGGAAAAAACTATGGGTTTGGTTCAGATTTGGGCTTTCAAGAAGCCAGGGTAAAGGCCTGTGATTTCTTTGTTTCCTTTCAAGGTATGGAGGAGGGAAGACATCTGGGGAGAAGCTGGGAAATACTAAGGCTTTAGGAGGATACAGCAAAGATTATCTTAGGAGCTGTAGAGCTCAGGGGTCTCAACAACTTGATGAAGATAAAAGCTGAGACCCCTGAGAAATGCACTTGTTTCTGTGTTTTGCAGGTTCATGAAGACCCCAGACGAGATCATGAGTGGCCGGACAGATCGCCTCGAGCACCTTGAATCCCAGGAACTGGATGAACAAATATACCAAGAAGATGAGTGCTGAAGGAAACAGGTGCACCACCTCTGTGGGTCCAGGGGAGAAACATCTGCCTGACGGTCGGCACGGTTTGGGAGGGGAAGCAACAACACAGGAGCAGTACTTGAGGTCGCTGCTTAGCTTGAAGACCACGCAGGACCTGAAGCACCTTAACAAAACAAACTAACTGGCAGAAGTGGTGCTGGCAGGAAAGCAAAGAGGAGAAAGCCTGGACTTATGCACTACTTCACTGTTCCTACAAAGTCTCCCATGAGTTTTTTCTTTCTTTTTGGTTTGTTTCAGTTTTGGGGGTTTTTTGTCTTTTTTTTTCCCTAATAAACATGCAGTTTGACTTTCCTTATCTCACATAGGACAAGACATCAGATTATGCTTCTTCTTTTTTGGTTTTTTGTTTTTAGAAGCTTTCCTATGGAAATAGAGTGCTCTTATTTTCTGTGCAAGTCTCATGACACAACACTGCATAAACAATAGCAACACAGAAGGGATTTGCTCAAGGCTTCCAGTTTGCTTGGATCAATTTATATGTGCTGCCACTGGGAAATGTGTTGAAGCTACCAAAAGAATTTCTCACACATACCTGTCAAATGAAGAGGAGACACCCCTCACATGTAGGCTGGGCTGTCATCCCAGCTTGGGCTCACAAAGAGTACTCCGAGTGGCTGTTAACTGCTGGAATATGGACCAAAACCAATCACCTAAGTGCTCCAGAGAGGAGAAAAATAAATGTGACAAACCTCTGCAAGTGACTATCAGTTAACATTTTCCCTCCTTCTAGCAAAGAAGTGATAGAATGGAGGAGGGGGAAGGGAGGGTGGGGACAAATACATATATATGTGTGTATATATATCTAAAAGTTCCATATATATATAAAAATATATATGTAATTCCCCCCAGTATATTCACAATGCAGAGTTGTGAATTTCAGTTCAGAGTTTTCTATAAAAAGGAAAGGCTAAAGCATCTGTAATTACAGAAGGAAGGGGTGTTTCTCATACCTGCTAGCAATTTTGGGGTAAAAGGTGAAGGACTGTTCCTTACATCATAGGGAGAAAGCAAAGGGACTCATCACATGGTTTGTATTACTCAGAAGCCTCTCCAGGATCATTTTGTGCTGCTGGAGAGGTAGATGATTCACCACTCCAAAATCTGATGTTAGAGAACTAGAGACCAAATAGCTATACTTATATCTTGTAATTGATTTTGGCTTTGTTTTGGGATTTGGGGTTTTTTTTATGCCTCCCACTGCCCTCCCCCATCTTACAGCTCTGCCATCAAGGAAGCTTGTCCCAGCTTGCCTGTTTTTAACATGATTTAAGACAAGAGAAAAACAAACCCTACAGCTGTGTTGCTTTCTTGGTTTGGTTGCAAGGTGCCTCCATTTGGTTTGCTGCACTGAGGGTGCTTGGCATGAGGCAAAGAGCTATGCCTAGTTTGGTCACAGAAAGCTCAGCAGTCCTTGATGCCCAAACAAGAGAAACTGCTGGCCTGTTTCATTTCACAGCTTGAACCACCAGGACAGGAATGTCTGTGGTGTCCAGTGATCCATCAGCAGTGGTCCTTTGAATGGAAGGAAGATCTAGCTGCAGAAATGATGCTTGCAGAGGGAGAAGGTGTATAGGAAAACTGCAGGAATCACGTGGTGCCTGAAAGAAAGCACGTCCACAGCAGTGCATTAAAAGCAGAAAGCCTCTTTAATGGAAACATAAAAGAAACTAGATCTGGAAAAAAATCAAAAGGCTAATCTTTTCAACCAAAAAACAAAGTACATTCCCATGATAGAGCTTTTATCAGCTATTAAACCAACACGACATTTGCTCTTTCCATGTATTTAACAAGAGGGTTAATCTATCCAGGAAAAAATGGCACTCTGCAATGAACAGTGTCCCCTGTGTTTAAACAGAGATAGGCCAATCTCACCAAAGACTTAATATTGAGTCACAGGTCGTAGAAGGAACAGCTTTGTTAAGGGTGTAGATAAGCATCCTACAACAAGGAGAGATTTTTCTGAGCCAGTATCTGATGAGGAATGACAGGGTGTACATTTCTCCCTGGGCTTTTCTCAGCCACGTTTTTCTATAAAATCACAGTCAATAAGTTACAAGTCCCAGCATATCATGTACTTGATCTGTTCTGCCTCAAAATAATGGACAGGGGAGTGTTTTTTAGCAATGTGTCACCTGTCTCTGTCATGACTCTGAAGTCCTTGGAGTTCATGAGGCGTGAGATTGGGAGACACTGTGGGACTTCAGTAGTCACATATCTGAAACCTAAGGTCCCTTGAGACCAAGGGTCCAAGGAGTTACTCTGTCACATTGCTCAAGGGCCCCCAGGTTGCAGCCAGGTCTCAGGAGCTGGAGTGAAGTGGTGAATCTGACAGATGGAGTGTGACCAGAAGTACCAATGTAAAGAAGGGCTCTAGCTGGATCCTTGGGTGTCCAGTGGTAGAAGGAGAAAGTTTTTGCAGAGGATGATTCATCCTCTTTACTGCTGTGGTCTAGACAACTGCATAACTGCATTATTTTCTTTGGCTTGCTGTTACAAGATGGTGAGGGACCAAAAAAACCAATAGAGACTTTCTGCATAAAGTGCTCTGATGTGTCACAGCTTTTTGTCATGGCCAAGGTGTACACTGCAGAATACAGAGAACCAGAGACAATCTACCCATTTCCTCACCATTATCTACCAAATTAAGTCCATCCTCAGCACTGGGTAAGACAGGAAAATCACACATTGTCCTGTAGGGAAGCTTTATAGTGGAAATGTTCACCTTTACGAAGAAATGCAATCACTTCCACTTGCAGAATCTCAGTCAAAGGGGAAAAAATGTTTGTGGCTGTTGGAAACTCTTCCCAGTTCACACTTAAAGAACATCTTAAGACAATGTCATCACAACCACAGAGAAGGACGAGGAGAGCCACAGAGAGACTAGAACACTCAAGGCTGATGCTAGTTGGAATGAAAGTAGCCTTTCACCTTGGAACAGGCCAGTACCACAGAGGCCCTTCCTGTCTCCTGCCAGGTCTCTGGCTGCCAAAGGGAATGGTGTGGGTGACACTGGAGCTGCCAGGACTTCAGGGCCTTGGGACCTGTTGTGAGAGCTGCAGGATTTGAACTGCTCTTGGGGTCTTGAAGTGAGTTAATTAGGTATGACTTAAAATAAAAAAGTAGGCAGGCCAGAGCAGCTGCAGGAGGGAGATTCCCATTGACCTCACATGCATTGGCAGATCCATGGGAGTGCAAAAACATCATCAACATCCTGAGCCATAGGAATGCGTCGCTGCCTGCCAGGGCTAGCAAAGGTAACACTGTCTTTCTTTCCACCAACACTGACACCTGCCTTCCTCCCCTCCCCCAGTTTCTGATTTCCCAGTGTAGAATTTGCCAGCAGCAAAACAGCCAAACTTTCTGCCTTGCCACCAGAGCAAGTGGGGAAAGGGAGAAAGCATTTCATCCTTGGAGACACACAAAAGTCACCTGGACATGGTCCTGGGCAACTGCACCTGGTTGGCCCTGCCTGACCAGAGGGGGTTTGACCAGATCCCTGCCAACCTCAGCACCCCGCAAAGGTTCTGAGTGGTTAAGTGGTTATGCAAAGGTTAAGTGGGACCTTCATTGTCATCAGCTTGCTACAAGCCTCAACAAGCCACAGGTCAGTCAGGTAGGACATGCTGCAGTTCCACAGCAGAATATTTTCTTGATAAAAGTTTGAAACCTGTTGACTGCCTCTCCATCCAGAGAACACTACTGGGGCCCTTTCTGTGAACACTAAGTTGCTGCCATCCTCCCCATATTTCAAACTCCACATATGCATTCTCCAGATCTTTTTTGTCAGACTGCAACTGTACGTGAATCCAGAGTTTGAGGTCTTTTTTAAAAGAAAATAAAATTCTAGTGTTTTTATTGATGATGGCTTTTGTTTTTTTAAGGTGCGGGGCTAAGGGACTGAATCAAATGAATGTAACAAAACAAAAACAAACAAGCCTATTCTCAGGGCCAGTGAGTTGCAAATAATTTTTAAAATGCTTGTAATTACATCATCTCAATAAAAAAATTTAATATAAAAGCAGGAATGCCAAATTTGTTGGTGCAATCATTGCTACAAGGCTATTTCTTTTTAAGAGCCATGGTACCTAAGAGTATAGCACACAGCAGCTGTTTTCAGTCAGGAAATGAAACCTGCAGGCTCCCCCTGCCCAAACACGTATGAGCAGTGCCTTGATCTTCCCTGGGAAGTGTTGTTCAGAAAAGTTAAGGCTGTCCCTTGAAATATTTACTTTGCTGTCTGTCCTGAGAGATAAGCCAAGTACTCCTCTAATGACTGGATGCGTGTACCTGGTTCTCCTTCCTTCTCTTGGAGTGAATGTAGAAGAAAAAAGAAAAACCAAAAATGAGTTGCTGTGATGACTGATGCATCTTTTTAGCCCGCTTAACAGGCCAGATCAAAGACTGTGAGAGCAAGAGGTTTTAAAGAATATTCATCTTTGCAAACCAGTCTAGAAATGCTGCCCCTCTCTTCCAGCATAGCAGGACTGTATTTTCAAGTGGTCATCCCTAACCAGGAGGTGAGGGGAGAGCAAGATGTGGTGCAAACTGCTCCCCGCTGTCCCTGTCTCCTGCATGGTGGGGTTCCTGCTGCTTTTGACAGTGTGAGGCCTCTGGAGGGTTTCTGAACATCCCTGCCCCAGAGATGCCACCAAAAGCCACACCAAAAACACATCCTTGCTCCAGAGAGGTGCCACCAAATGCCATGGCAAATAAACATATCCCTGCTCCAGAGGTGCCACCAAATGCCACAGCAAACACATCCTGTCAGTGGCACACAGCCCAGTGCCAGTGCTCTCTGGTGGGAGCAACTCAAAGAATCACAGAATGGTTTGGGTTGGAAGGGACCTTAAAGCTCACCTCATTCCACCCCTGCCATTGACAGGAACATTTTCCACTATCCCGGGTTGCACCAAGCTCTGTCCACCCTGGCCTTGGACACTTCCAGAGATGGGGCACCCACAGCTTCTCCGGCATATTGTGCCAGGGTCTCACCTGGGAGAACTTCTTCCTAATATCTAATAAAAACCTATGCTCCTTAGGCTTGAAGTCATTTCATCTTGTCCCATCACCTCCATGCCCTTGTAAAAACTTGAACTTTATGTAGACTTCCTTCAGATAAAATCAAGTCTTTTTAAGGTCTCCCTGAAGCCTCCTCCAGGCTGAACAACCCCACTCTCTCATCCTGTCCTCTTAGGAGAGATGCTCCAGCGGCTCTCTGATCATCTTTGTGGCCCTCCTCTGATCTCGTTCAACAGATCCATATCTTCATGGCAGGTTAAAATGTTTGGATCCCATCCACAGCTCAGGATGACCCATGACAATCTGGCTGATGTGTGAGCTAGGAGCACTCAGCTGCTCCTTGCTCAGTATTTGTTTGTTTTTTGTTTCCTTTCACTGGTGTTTTTAAAACACAAAGGCAAAGAGTAAGCAGTAAGCAAACCCCTTTCTGAGCCAAGACATCAAGCAAGAAGGAAACAAGGTATGTTCCACCATAATTCAGTCCCTTAAGGCCATTTTCCTTTAATTTTAGAAGAGGAAATAGATGTATCCTACACCTTGGCACAGCTTTCTTTTGCACTCTGAACAATAGCAAATGCTGCAGGTCAAAGGCATAGTGGAGGAAGTTCTCAGTGGTTTTGGCTATTGCTCCAGTGAGGATTAGTCTCAGCTCAAGAACTAGTCTTGAGTCCAGAGAACATCCTTTGGACACTCTGGGACAGAAGAGGCACAGCAGTGCATGTTCGGTATATCTTCCTTCCCATTTTCAAAATGGACTAAGCTGCAAAAGAAAGCTCCCAGGCCAGCACCAGCACAGGAAGCATGGACAATGCAGAGGTTTGCAGACTACAGCTGCCACAACCATGGTAGTGCACAATTCCTCCATCTGGCTCCCCAGCACTGACCAGGAGAGATTTTGCAAGGGTGTCAAAGAAGGCCTCAGTGACTGTCCACACACCCTGAGGACTTAGAGAGGCTGCTGACAGCAGCATTTTTTAATTATGTAGGAAGAAAGGTTTTCACTTCTCCCAGATGCGACACCACCTCTGAGACACCAGCAAACAAGAAAATGCTGACCTCAGTTTGAAACCCAAGCAGCTTCCAAGCAATGCAGAAAGAGCCACTTAGGAAAGATGTGAGGAGAGAAAGGATGCACTGCCACAGCATGAAGCCCAAAACCAAGTGTGCTTCATTAATCACCTGAAAGAAAAGCTTGGTGTGTCAGTGTAAGTATTCCAGCAGCACAGGAACAGGTGGATCTACCACATGTCAGGTCTGTCCATACTGGATTCCCATGCACCCAGGGATCTGCTGGTTACACTGGGTTCACCACAGGTACACCTTGTTCAGTTCTGCTGCAGCCTCCTCACCATGCAGAACTGGAAGCTGAGCTAAATTATATCCACCTGATGGGAGAAAGATGCAACTTCAGGAGCTACTTCAGAAGAAATGTCCCACTGCACATTGCCATCCTGCCGTGCCCAGCAAGGAGGAGGCTGCGGAGGGAGGAAGGGAAGGTTTGCAGCCTGGTTCAAGCTTTCACCACCCCGAGCAGCTCCTAAGAGCCCAATAGGGAGCCAGGTGAGGATGAACTTCCTGGGACCCACTTCCAACATAACCAAGGACATGAGGTGTGAAGAAGTCAATGCCTTCAAGGGCAGCCAGAACTCCAGCACAAAGTATAAGACAGGACTGTGCCAATGGTGAACAAAATCACATCCGTTTCTTCATTCTAGGCGTCCCTACCTGTTTTCCATAATCAATGGAAAAGTTTTATATCATTTTGAAGTCAGAGCAGAAAAAGAGGGGCAAGAGCCTGTCTTCCTACCTTCATCCCTCCATGCTCTTTCCTCACCTTGTTGCCTTGAAAAAAGGGGAATGGGGTGTGGATGCTCAGCAACCAGCTCAGCCTGAGCTGGGTCCAACAGGGCCAATGTCACCAGTGAATGAAACAGCCTTTTCCCTCCTCCCCTGTGGCAGTACTGTTGTATCCCTGCTGTAACAGCCCTCGTTTGCTCAAAAGGACAGTACTAACAGTGCTTAATGGCCATCTTCCAGGGTTAGTCATCATAACTCAGGCAGCATGTCTACTTACTGACCATCTCTCCACCCCTGGCTAGATGTCCAGTGAAGGGTAAGGCTTAGGTTGTTACTCTGCAGGACACCCGTTTCTTGTGATTCTTGGCAGACTGGGGCAGGCTAAATGTACAAGTGGGAGAGAAATAATCTGGCAATTGCAACAGAGAATTGGAGCAATACACCTGTTTTCTTCAGTGCTGTCCATTTGTCAACAACAGCAAGTGTGTGCATCTCCTCCATCCTCAGTGCCAGCACAGGAACGAGGCTGAGATACCAATTTAAAACCAGGCAGACCCTCTTTGTGTGACTGCTGTCACCAACTACAATTAACATTTAGGGGGAAAAAAGGAAAACACAGTGCCTTCCCATAAGACAGTAGAGGTCGTTATGGCCGATATGATCAGTTGTAAAACCTGCAGGGACACATCAATCTCTCTGCCTCCTGCAAACACCTCTGCATAAAGTTTCCCAGCATCTCAAAGTGCTGGAGAACAGCCACAACAGGAAGAATGATAACTGTTCAGGAATTAGAATTGATCTCCTACTGCCTGATAAACACTGTTAGCCTGGGGTTGTTGACTTGAAGCCAAGTTCCGCTAAATGGACAAAGTTTCCAAGTCAACCCTTCCTGGTGTTTGACAAGGTGAAGGGAAGGAACTGAAGACAGCTCAAACAAAGCAGGTATTGTTTCCAGTACGCTGCGGAAAGATGTGAGTGCATGACCCATCAGAAGAAAGTGAGGAAAAGAAGCAGGGGTTGCATGAAAGCTGAGGCAAGCAAAGAGTCAGTTTGGATGAGGAAAGCGGGGAGTGTTCACCACAGGAAGGGCCAAGGTCAGTAACTTTCACTTGGCCAATGTGTGCTTGCAGGATCTGAGCAGACCTCTATTCAAAGCCCTGCCAAATGAGGACTCCGCCTCCTCTGTACCAAAGGTTAGTCATTTCCTGCATTAAAATGTGTCCCTTTTTTTCCATTTAACTCTATCTTAATTCTGCTTCCAACCATTAGCTTTCACTGTGCTTCTCTTCTCTAACTTCTGTAAACCATGGTATTCCCACATGGAGATCCTTAGTGACTGCAATCAGTGCAACTCTTACTCTTTTTTCCAGCTAAGTGTCTTAGGTTGCAATGCAAGATGTAAACAAAAGTATGTATTCTATTAGCATCTGTTAGAAACAGGTGGGGCAGTTTTCTTTATCTCTTCCACAAGCATCCTCCCTCCAGGGGATATCTGCTGTTAATGGACCATTGAGTGTCACTGCATGACTGATAAAAATTACATCATCCCATTGGGAGATGCTCCGCCCAGGGGGAGGAGCCAAGCATTCCTACCTGGATACAACCTGAGACTTGGAACACCAGAGACAGCCTTTTCCCACTGGATTCACAGAGGAGCAGCTTTCTTTTCCATTGGATTCCCAGAGGACGACCAAACCCATCTACACCACCACAGGACCTTCAGAGGAAAACTCCCCCCTTCTACAGGATCACTGCTCCAACAGAACCACATCTGTCGCTCCAGGAGGGCTTCAGCCACCATTTCAACACTCTGACCCACAGGGTGGCAGGTCATATCCTGACTCTGTCAGTGGGTTGGGCTTTTTTTGTACTACTGCATTTGTATTTTAATTTTCCTAGTAAAGAACTGTTATTCCTATTCCCATACCTTTGCCTGAGAGCCCCTTAATTTCAAAATTGCAATAATTCGGAGGGAGGGGGTTAACATTTTCCATTTCAAGAGAGGCTCCTGCCTTCCTTAGCAGACACCTGTCTTTTCAAAGCAAGATAGGAGGCAAGGGAGGAACTGAAGCGCCTTAGTGGCTTCCTGGAGGGGCTGCTCCTGGCCCAAAGAGCTGCAGGACACATCCACACTTGTTTCTTGGGGTGCTGACCAGCTCTTTCCTGCAGGAAAGGTTCCAGAGAGTGCGTCAGTCTATTGAGAACTGGCTGATTTGAAACAGAATGGGGAAAGGGAGGAACACACATTGAGGTGTCCTTCTGGTCCCATGAGAACCCAGATAATCCAACAATCATGCTTCTTCCAACCTTCCAGCTAGGGTGGGAGGTTCTCTCTCCACTTGGGAATGACCCTGGGGAGATTGCCTGCAAATACAGTAGCAAACACATCAGCAAAAGAGGCTGCCCGTGTCTTTATTTCTTTTCAAAATATTCTTAGTGTTAGTGAATGCTCTTTGGAACATGCTGCCTCACAGATTCTTCCTCCCCAACTCACATTCCAGATCACTACTAAAATTTCCATGGAATGAGCAAGCAAGAATAATTAATGGGCAGACAAATTTCACATGGCCAGGACTTCACCAAGTAGTTAATTCACATAATCTGACCCACCACTGAAATTTCCTCAACCTTACACAGAACAGGAGGAAAATGGGCCAGAGAGATCTGCCATCCCACAGTAACAATTTCATGCATGAGGTGACACCTTTGCTCTGCTAAAGCCAATGGAAATCAGGGCTGTATAAGGTCTGTGCAACATAGAGATCTGAGCAGTGTCCATAAAATATATCCTACCCAGGAAAAATTGAGGGTTTACTACAAAAGTAAAACTTAAGCCTCACAGCAACATTCTCAACCAAGTCAATTCCCACCCTGGAGTGAAAAACACAACAATTTGTTTTGATGGTACTTTGCAGAGACCTGTATTCAGTCTTGACATCCATCAAATCCCAACACAAATGAACCGACAGTACAAAATCAGCCTCAGACCTAAGGCCTCTCAAGGACTGAGGCATCCAGTGCTGTCAAGTCATGTATTTCCCAACTGGAAGAGTTTCAATAGAGATAATTTCACAGCAAAAGGCTGTCATACAAAACAAAGGACCCACTTCAAAAAAACAAGCCAAGTCCATCTCAAGACTTAGGAAACTATGGTCCAACTTCGTAAAGGACTGATTAACCTACAGTTTTCATTGAAGTCAAAAAAACCCATGGATTTTGCATGGGAAGTGGCAGAGGAGAGATGCTCAGTTCCTACTGAAAAGCCAGCCACAGAACATGGCTACGAGTGTGAGAGACAATTGCGAAAGGGTAAATGGTTATCCGAGAGAATTTGACAAAGAAGGAAATATTTTTCATTCTGCCATAAGTCTTTCAGGAAATTATTCATTTTCCAAATGAAAACATTTTCTTTAAATTCAAAACAACTGTTTTTCTCACAGCTTTTGTTTACAAAAGAGGGAAGTGTTTCAGCTCTGTCCTTTTTCATCCTTCCTGCACAAAATGTCAACCAAGCCTTGTGTCTTGGGTTGGGAAGACATTTTTCAGAAAAAAAAGAAAAAGAAGTGTTGTGAGGCTTTGCTGAACAGCTGTAGCTGCTGCTGCTGCAGAAGAGAAGGGGAAGAAAGAGAAATTCTGCTCTTCTTCACCTGTTAGCGAAGGGCACAAGGATATTTGTAATAAGCTTGTTAGACCCCAAGGCTTACTGCCAGAAAAGCAAAGGGGAAAATCAATTCATTCACCTCTTCAAGAGCCGCTCCTGCCTTCCTTAGCAGAAAACAAGCATCTAGTTCACTTCTACTTCTTCCACCTTGATTCTTTTTATGTAAGACAGATGCCTCCTGTGGGTCACAGCCACATGTGGTCTGTATGCAATGAGTGAGCAATTTCCAATCCACAAAATAAATGTCCTGTTGTCTTTTGCTCTTTTGATCTCCTGTTTCACTGCAGTGTTGCCAGCATCCCTAGGAAGCCACATGAAAAATTCACAGGCTTTGTGCTAAAACTGAATCTCTCCCTAAGCCCAACTTTGCCAGGAGTGGGAACATCTCAGAGGTGACATCTGCTCCTGTCCTCCACCAAACTAAGAGCTGTGGTAATCATGTGACCAATCGGGCAAATGATTTGCTTGTAATTTAAATTAAATGCTGAAACAAAACAAAATTGAATAAAAACCACAGGCCATGGACACAGGAACTGTCTCTGAGTGTGCTGGCTGCCTTTGGCCTCTGTGAAAATTGACAATGTCTTAGTGTGTAACCAAATTGAGAACATATTGGTAAATCCATCCAATTACAGGAATGGATGTGCCTGTGTGGGAAAGAAGAGGCGTCAGCCCTGGGGCAACCGTGAGTAGTTGTTACAAAGCAGCAGGAGACAATATACTGCTTCCAGGAGCACCTGCAGAAAGCAGAGGAACACACAGCTCCATCTGAGACTAACAAGGGGAAAAAAAGCATAAAAACATAGTAAAGAACCAGCTCCCCAGCTCTTTCTGCTCCTGTTACACGTGCTTGGGAGCAGCCAACACAACCTGTCTCACCCTAATCTACAATAAGGAGTCTCTCTCTGCAGCCTCAGATGTTAGTCTGATACACCCAGGTCGTCCCATGTACTCTCACACCCCTCCTGATGCCAGCACCAGCCCTTTGGCAGCCGCCACACACACTGACCTGGTGAAAATAACCTGCACAGAAGGAAGAGGCTGGTCTGACTCACTGCCCAACCACACAAGCAGCAGTGCTGCTGTAGGATGGATAGTGGGAAAAAGCATCCCAAAGTGGGGAGAGGACTGGGAAACCACAGCCCAGCTGGATCCCACTTGGGCCAGCTCTCCGTGGCCATCTGCCTCCCATGGTGCTCCATACTGCCATTCTCTTTCTGCTTCCTGACATCTAACCTAACACACTCACAAATATTTTCACTTTTGAGCAAACCAGGCTGGAAAACTAAATTCCTGGGGCAGTCTTTGCACACTGTCAGACAGTGTGACTGTTCTGCTAACTGTGCTTCGGAAGAGCTCATATGTGCACAGCTCTCTGAGGCTTTCAGCTGCAGCCCTTACCACTTACTTTCTACCTTTCAATTATGACCTCCCCAAGTGCTCTGTGCAGCCATCTGAGAGTGACCCAACAGTTTTGTTTCAAAAGAGTCTGCAGCTCCTCTGCTGGGGGGGCAGAGGAACGAGAGCGGG
Source organism: Ploceus nigricollis (assembly GCA_013399945.1). NCBI lineage: Eukaryota > Metazoa > Chordata > Aves > Passeriformes > Ploceidae > Ploceus > Ploceus nigricollis. Next base: position 30,359 of record VXBC01009905.1, on the reverse strand, counting down.
GTAGAGGAACATGGAAGACAAGTAGGACTTCCGTGGTTCATCCGGGACACCCAAGTCACCAGAGCCAGACCCTGCTGTCTTTCACTGGTGCTGCCCCTTTATTCACCTGGGAGCACTATGTATCTCCAAACAACTCTTGTCTGCTACTGGTGGCCTCCTGTGCCAAGACCACCCTGTGTGTAGGCTTTAGAGAGAAGCCCCATCTTTTCCAAGATAAAAATCCACTGGAGAGAAAGTTAACTTCAGTACACATTAAATCTGATTATCCAAAACACAGCATAGTCTCCTGGATGCTTCCTTGGCAGTGTGACACACACTTCCAGCACCATCTCGTCTTTGATGAGGAGTTGGCCACAGGAGTTACCACCTCCACACAAGATTGCTGAAATTTCCAGGCTCTGAAATCCCCATGATATTCACTTGCCAGCTCACACCAGTATTTTGATCTTCACAGCCTCAGTGAAGATGAGCTGGGGAAAGATGATGCAAGGTAGGTGGGTGTTGCTCTAGTAACAGAGGCAGCAGGTACTTTCCTAATGTCCCTGATTGCCCTGAGACATTTCCCCTCACCTTGAACTCTTCTGGTCCTTTGCTGCCCGGTAAAGTCCAAGAAAGACACCGAGGAGATTTTGTGGGTTCGATTTTGCCACTTAGCAGCATGTGAGGAGTCATTAATTAAATTAATTTAACTCTGCGAGCTGCTTTTATTTTTTTTTTACATCTTTACACAAGTATGACACTAGGTGTGCAGATCCTTGTTTGCATTGATAGTCAACAACTTCAGAGCCCTACAGAAAAGCACAAATGCCTGCCAAAGACAAATTGCTTTCGTTCTCTTCCCTCCCCCTACAAGGAGGCAAGAAGGATAATTGCAGTAGGTGTTGTATTCCCCACCCACATTTTTTTCTCACTGCCAAACACATTGCATCAGGAACAATTAGAAACTTTTTCCTTGTGTGGGCCCTTAGCCTATATATAAAATGCACAAACATTTCTTCTTTAAAACTAAGCAAAACAAAATCCCACTTCCTATATGGACTCACTTTCAGAGAGCCAGTTCAGCTGATAAGGTGAGGAACTCAGTGGGATGACTACAGCCACAGAGGCAAAGCTGATCTCCCAACCTAGGACGGGAGAAAAGGATGCTCAGGGACTGTTCATTCCATCAAGGAGACAAAGATAAAATGAGAAAGAGCTTTCTGAAAGCTGCACGCACTCACCGCAGAAGGATTGCAGAAAAAACAGCTTAGATCTGCAACTACTTCTGCTTCTGCCAGTGATGGTGTGTTGTTCCCCAAAGGACCTTCCCAGGAAGCAGGGGTCTATAACTCAGTGTGATAAACTGGCACAGCATGACTGAAACCAGATGGACATTAAACGCCTGACCCCAGATGGGAGCTGGAACATCCATTACCAACACTGAATGCAGAAGCACCAACTCAGCAGCCATCATCAGCATGAGAGCCCAGATATGATCACCAGACAGACTGAGAGCAATAGGTGATGGTTCATATTTAGACATTAAGGCAGGTGCAGGCAGTGCCTGCCCAAAGCAACATCCTCATCTAGAAGAGGTGCTTCAGTCTCAGCTGTGTCTTGGGATGTCCAGTCCAGACAAAAAAAAAGCACAATGCATAATCTTCCACAAGCAGTTGCAGCAAATATTTCAAACAGCAACTTCATTTTGTTTCATGCAGTCACTTTTTAATGCTGGTTAGTGCTCAGACCTGTCCTGCACACCTGATCCCACTACCCCCTGCTCACCACACAGCAGGACTTCACAGGAGCTTGTTAGCAGCAGCTGAACTGCAGGGCTGGGACTTCATTCTTGAGGGGCCCCAGCTGGAGTCAGTAACCCCAGGGCACAGTGGGGGCCGTGGGCTGGGCGTGGGCTGCCAGGGACCACAAGGAGAAGGCCTGCACTGGCTGTGTCCAGCTGGGGGTGAGGCCAGAGAGGCAACATTTAGCCCCAGTACTTTACCCAGGATCCCCCAGGAAAATTGCACCTGGTGTGCTGACCCAAGTCAGGTTTTTTTCAGGGTCAAATATGTGTGATGTCTATATTCCAGAGCTACAACTGTGATGAGGTGGAGCAGAGCAGGGCAGAAGCCTTTGCTGGCTGCTCATGTGCACCTTCAGCCCCCTACCAAGGGCTGAGCCCAGTAGCCTTCACCACCAAGTGCTGTGGCTGCCCCACAGAGGCTGTGTTCCTCTCACCAAGGGTTCTCTGGGGTCCCTTGCATCTCCAGCCCTCACCCTCCCACCCAGCACTGCTAGCAGCAGTGGTGGCCCCAGCAAGAAGCAGGCACCAATTTATCACAGTGGGTTATCACTTTCTCTCCTCTGACACAAAATAAAATGATCCCCACCTTGCTGCCAGCAGACTTAACCACACCACAAACAAGGAGGAATCTACAGAAGTATTCAAAACATCTGGATGTTGTGCCACCATGGCAATTAAATCCATGCTCACTTTCTCACACAGTGCCTAGGGGGAAACCGACAGCGCAGCAGGGCAGAGGAGGACATGCCGTGTTAATTTCGGCTTCCTCAAAGCCCAGATCTGTGTTGCAACCTCTGAAACCACCCTTAGTGGCAGGCTTTGTCCCAGGAGCCTTGTCCTTGCTCTGTGGGGGGGCTCCCTGTCTTTGGAGGACAATCCGTGTGCCCATGCAATGCCCAGGGCTGCCTCTCCAGTACCTGCCCTGAGCAGCCACTGTGGAGCTGGGGCAGAGCAGCAGCTGAGCAGAGCTGAGGAAGGGGAACATCCCCCAGCTCATGACTAGCAGAATCATAGAATCACAGAATATCCTGAGTTGGGAGGGACCCACAAGGATCATCGAGTCCAACCCCTGGCCCTGCACTGACACCCCAACAATCCCACCCTGTGCATCCCTGAGAGCGTTGTCCAAACGCTCCCGGAGCTCTGGCAGCCTTGGGGCCGTGACCATTCCCTGGGGAGCCTGGGCAGTGCCCGACACCCTCTGGGGGAAGAACCTTTCCCTGATATCCAGTCTGACCCTCCCCTGACCCAGCTCCAGCCATTCCCTCGGGTCCTGTCCCTGGTCCCAGAGAGCAGAGCTCAGTGCCTGCCCCTCCTCTTCCCCTCAGGAGAAGCTGTGACTGCGCTGTCTGCCCTCAGTCTCCTCCAGCTGAACAGACCAAGTGCCCTCAGCTGCTCCTCACACGGCTTCCCCTCAAGGCCCTTCACCATCCTCGTGCCCTCCTTTGGACACTGTCTAATGGCTTTATGTCTTTCTTACATTGTAGCACCCAAAACTTCACACAATATTCGAGATGAGGCTGCCCCAGAGCAGAGCAGGACAATCTCCTCCCTGGCCCGGCTGGGCCTGGTGCCCCCCAGGACATGGTGCTTTCATGCCAGGCCAGGCTCCTCTTCCTGCTCCAGAGCTGTGGCTGGAGGAGGAGGCCGGGCAGGATCCACCGCGGGTGGGCGAGGAGAGCAGAGCAGCTGGGGCGCTTCCAGCGCTCTCCCCTCACAGCCTGCCAGAACAGGCCCGCCTGCTCCCTCCTTCCCCGCCTGCTCCCTCCTTCCCCGAGCCCACAGCAGAGCTGGGCTCTCCCCACCAACCTGCCTGCAGGCCAGTGGCACCCCCATGGAAGACTTCTCATGGATCTCTAGTCCATCAGAAAAAATGGAGTTTGTCACAAGACGACTGCAGCAGTGCCTCGGCTTGGTGGCGTCTCAGAGGGTGAGAGGTGGGCTTCCCCCAGCCCCTTGGGCAGCCCAGGTGAGCTGCCTGGGTCCCTGCTGCTTGCACTACCTGCAAGTGCAGTGTTGTAGTGCTCACATCTCTGCTCCCTGAAGAAAGTTTCATAGAGGAGCAGAGAGAGGACAGAAAAGAAAACAATTTCTATTCCTGTCCCTTGTTTTTCCATGTAGAATGCATTAGAGAATTGTTTACCTGAGGTGATTGGNGTCTGGATTCCCTCCTGAGAGGGAGTCACGAGTTAGTCACAGTTACAGTAGTTAGATATGATAGCTAGAAGTTAAGATGTAGTTTTAAGAGCTCCTCTTTAAATATATATTAATGTATTGAAATATAGTTATAATAAAACTATTCAGCCTTCTGAATTAGACTCAGCATCATCTCTTCCCCGCACGGGCCAACCGCAACACAGTGTGGCTGGCCTGGGGGAGCAGCTGGGCTGTCCAATGCCCAGACTTTCCAACCATCATCCCTTGGACCTGTCCAAAAAACATCCGCTTGGAAACTCCTCATCATGACCACCAATACCGACTTTTTATTTTCTGTATCAGGCACACAACAGAAAAGAAACTGTAAAAGTTTAAATCATTTAATTGGGCACATTTTGACATCCAATCTTTTCTATCAGCAGCACCAAGTTTCCAGTGAGGAAGTTGATAATAACACCACCTTGAAGTCAGGTGGGAGATTCCTGCTGGAGGGCTGCACAGGAGCTCCCCAGCAGTTACTGCCTGTTATCCTTGAAGAAAATCCCAAGCCAGCATCCAAACGTAGCTCATGTTACCTCCCAGTCTCTCACCCTTATGCTCTTGTTGCTTTAATTTCCTTTGGACAAGGCACATGCTCTCTCAATTACCTTTTCAGCAGAAGCTTCTAGTTTATTTGCAGCCCTCAAATACCTTTTTGTTCCAGCTGATTTCATTACCTGGTAAAAACATGCTCTTTGCAGCACGGGTGAGCTTGGCTTTACATGCATGTGTGCTGCCTAATGAAACAGGGCCCTGCTTACTCACTGCAGTTCCTAGAAGTTCATTCAGCAGAAATAAAGAACAATTTGACAACTTGGCTACCAGGCTACAGGCTGCTGGCCACTTTACAAATCAGTAACCAACCAGATGAGACGAAAATCCTCTGCCTGAGTTCAGCTGCATGAGCTATTTTTGTGAATAGTGTATTTTCTGGGAAAAAGCCATTTCAGATGGACTGTCATGAACTGCAAGTTCAGGTCAAGTGAAGCAAAGAGTTCCAGCTGAAAACAAGCAGGAAAAAAAATTGTAGCATTGAAAAAGTTTAGTCTGGCATCCCTGAAAATTATTTGTTCCAGAAAATGTCAAATGGAAACTTTTTGCTTTTTCATTTCAGGATGGAAATATTCATTTAAAGATTGACCTAAATTTCTGTAAGGAGGATAGGGGGAAAAAACCCTGATCTTCTTTGCCTTGAACCAGCACTTCTCCTGAAAACATTCACTTTAGCCACTGAGCAGAACTATGACCACCTCCCTACTGCGTTTTGCAAACACTAAGAACAGCTCATAGCATGTCTTCAAGACTACTATTTTTGGTGTGCACAACAAGGACCACAGAGAATTTACTCAATATAGCCAGGGACATAGGATGGGCAAGGAGAATAAGAAGAAAACTTTAGAACTTTTGATACACATTTTCCTGTAATACAGTAAGTATGGCTGTCACTGACAGGGATCCTTTTTCTCCAGCTAAATGAAGGCTTAACTCTCATCCCAGGGTCCACTTGAGGAACATTTTAGAGTCACAGTATTATCAACATGGGAAAATTAAATGCAGAGAGGTTTTTGAGCCGTGATTATATAATAAGCAGCCTGAAAATTTGGGGCGTCTGTGCTTTTGGCTGCCTGACTTTAGATACCTGCAGCCTGATTTGCATGAGCATTAACGCACCCAGAACTCCTACTGAGATCAAAAAAACAACTCAGTGCCTCTGCAAAAACTGGTTGCTGGCATCCAAAAGCAGAGGCACGTGCATTTTTCTAAAATCTGGGTCTGCACCTATCATCTCAGGTGGCCTCTGAGCCAAAAGCAGATTTTATCCTCAGCAGCTCCTGACAGAATTCAACCCAATTTCTACCTCTACAAAAGTCCCACAAAACCCCTCTTAGAACTGCTGAGAGAAAATTTACTCTGCTGTCCTCTCTCTTTGTTTTGGGTGGGTTTTTTTTTTTTAATCATTCTGATTTGGGCCATTTCTTCTAGAGCCTAGAGGTACTAAAATTGCTCCACACCCATTATAGGCACTTACATGTGCACACACATAACCAAACACAAAAGCAGTCAGTTTATAGGAGACACCTGGAGGTCTCACTGAAGAGTAGACAGGCACAGAAGTTTGACAAGAACCCATTCTGTCCACAGGTAGGTACTGACCATCCATGTTCTGCAGCCCTGGGGTTATCACTGCCAGAAAGCCACAGCAAAAGGAGGTAAATGCAGACAACGTGCCATCAATCTGTGGCCAAAAGAACAGGGAAAAAAAGCACTTCCCTGCTTTTCTCACAGCAAGATGGACTCCAGAATATTCTGCACCAACTGTGTGCTGTGTCTACCTGTGGAGTTTTGCATTTTGGAGGGTTTTTTTCAAGTGGATGGAGCCGTCTGTATTTGGCTTGGAGAAGGAGCACACATTGCCAGAGCTTGGAAAGGGCAATATCGTGCCCAGGGAGCACAACATGCTAACAGCCTAACAGTGACTGGGTTCCATCCAGCTGTGACAGGGCTGCTGGGTGCCTGCATTCATGTGCTTTTTGTTTCATGTTTATCACCCTGGCATCAGAGCAGGGTGATACATCTCGGTTCAGCAAGTGCGCTCTTCTCGGGAGGAGGGCAAAGGGTGAGAGGCTGAGTGCTTACAGAGGGTGAGGTAGGGACACAAATTAGCCAAGCAGATTTCATCTAGCCTTGTTTTCAGCTCTGATCTTCATCAAACACAGCTTGATAGCAGGCAAATTACTGCAGCCCAGAGAAAAGTCATCACACTGGGATGGCAGCGCCCGGGGTAGCAGTGCCAGGTGCTGATGATGCTGCAGAGGGACCATTTCTGAAGATGCTCGGCAGATTTGCACCCTTTGTCTTTCTCGAAGGCAGCATTAAAAGCCACACTTCCCTATGGGAGAGCAATGATGAACAGAAAGCCAGTAGGGGGTGTTGAGCAGAGAAATCTAATAATTTATAAAAGCAGCTTAGCCCAGGTGGCCACAGGTACTCTGAAAATCTGTTCTGGGCAAGAATTGTATTTCCTGTGAGTGCTTTCATTTTGTCAGTCTGTGTTTCAAATCAACTTTGACACAACCTCAGTGACAATGGCTTTGAAGTCTGAACTAAATGTGCTATGGAGAACATTATTCATAACCCCTCAGATGCAGAGGGAATATTTTCCTTTTGAAAGGTCCTGCCAAACCTGTCCTGTGCTTTGTTTACTTTCAGAGGCACTGCGGTCATTCCTTAGGAGGAAAGGGGATGAAGGAAAGAAAGGGCAAAAACAGTCTGGCAGAGAACAGCCTTCCAAAATCACAGATCAGAAATTCAGTAAAAAAAGTACAGGGAACATTCCAGCTGGAAGCTGCTGCTTTGTGTGGACACTGAGAAGTCTTGGGTCCACTTCTGCAACACCTTGGATCTGTATCGATTTTACAGAGAGTTAAGCTGCTGTGCTTTGTAGGTCAGTGGTTCTATTTGCAGTGGCAAGGTGCAACCCAAACAGCGAGTGTTTACATACTTGGAGAGCTTAAATCCTATGCAGTCCCCAGAGGGTGCAGCAATCATCTAGGATTTTACAGTGCAGGGATTGGCAGGGTTGGGGTTGCATACATACAGATCCACAAAAGCTTTGAAGATACATGATTTTTACATAGGAGTTATGAGAATGAGTTCTGACTAAAATCTGTGCAACCGTCATTTCAAATGCTCCAGGCCCAAATCTGCTCCCACTAAAGTCCCTGGAAAGACTCCAAGACAGCAAGCCAAGACCCTTGGCTTCTGTGCCTACTCTACTTTTAGTGCCTTTCCTCTGTTCATTTGTCCTCCACTTACAGCTGGTTTTTCTTTTTCCTGTCTGACCATTCCTGTCATTGGATTCAACCAAACCTTCCTCTAGCACAGTAACATTCCTTTAAAGTTTGTAAGAATTTGTTTCCTGAACTCACTATCTTTCATTCCCCTTCCTATTCGCTTTCCCTTTCCTCTTCCTCTTTCCTTCCCTTCTCAGGCTTTTTAGTATCACAGCTGGCCCTTCTACCCCAGACTCACATTTGGTATCACTTTGAATGTGTCTTTCCTTCCTGGTGGCTGCTTCCTTCCTGCCCACTCCCAAACACTCCTCTGATAAGCATCATATTGCCTCCTGCTGCTCACTTCTCTTTTCCTTCCATGTCTCTTCTGCAGTTATCTTTCCTCCACTTCCATCTCTAAAGTTTATTTGTTCCTGAGGAACCTTTCAACTACCTCATCTCATCTCCTGTTCTTCCTTTCACATCACTCCAGTCTCGCATTCTCACCTCCCCTCAGTTTCTCTCCTCCTTGCTCCCTGTGCCTGCCTTTCTTTACTACACACATAATTCCCCAACACTTTCTTTCCCAGAGAAGAAGCTGGGCATAGAGAGGAAGGGTGATATTTTTATTATTATCATCAGGGGGATATATTTGTTACCTAAGTTAGATAAATAAGCTCTTATGCAATCGGTGGAGAAAGGTAGGACAACTTAGGAGGCTTATTAGATGTTGTCTTCCTTTATTGACTCTGTAGGGAACCTAACTGACTCCACCTGATTTAGTAGCCTGAAATTAATGAAGTCGCATGAATATCCTCTGCACAATCTCACTTTTGTTTAGGTTCATGTGAAGGAGAGAGGGAAGGACAAAGTATCAATAACACAAGGACTATATTTGGCACTGACCAGGCAGCCTCAGCTCCTGACGTAACTGGTAGGTGCTGGTGGAGTGTGGGGAGTGGCAGCTTTTCAGAGGTCCAAAGGAGAGGAAAATTTTTTTGCAGACACCAGAGAGGAATGTGTCCCAGCCAGAATGGGGTTTTGGGGTGTGACAGCCAGGTCACCTTTGTAAAAGGCCCCTGGGGGATAGATTTCTTTGACAAGAAGGGTAGGGCCAGCAAAAGTGGGAAGGAGTCATCCAGCAAAAGTTAGCAAAGAGATGAGCAATGTAGTGGTCAGAGCAAGGATCCAAAAAAGAGGTTGTTGTTTAGGAGACTTGAGAAGATCAATGTTGCCGGCACCCAGGATGCTTCAGTAAACGTGAAGGAAGGGTGGCCATTCCAAGGTCCCATGGTCCCAGACAAGGAGCTGCTGCATTTGAGAGATGATACACAGAAACCTCAGGAATGGAAAACAGTTTGGATGCTGGAGTCCAGTAAGAATGCTGAATCAAAGATGAACAGCTTGCTATTTCAATTCCTCATTTTGGGGACCTCCACAGACCATCTGTGGACCTGGTACACCTCTGATATTTCCTCTGCTTGATTTCCTATGTCCCCTCCAGGTCCTGGGCTACAACTGCTCTTGTAACATTTAGTATGTGCTCTCTGAGGACAGAGCTCAACGGAGTAAAATCCTGCATCTACTTCAGAGTCAAAAAATATTGCTCTAAACAGGATAATGGTTAGAAAACTATTGTTTAGCTTCCCATGTTTTTCACCTTGTTTGCCTTGACAAGCCCACTGAAAACCACTAAGCAGGTGGGTGAGTGAAAAGGAATATTAGTCTGGGACAACACAAAAGCTGGTGGACAGGAGGGTAGGAAGCTCAAAGGCTGTGCACCCTTCCACAGCTGATGTCTCCATTCTTACTGCTATATCTTTCGATGACTTCCAAGGCTATTAGACAATATTCTCTTACCAAACCCATACCTATTACACAATATTAGACAAACCCCATACCTATATTAGACAATATTCTCTTACCAAACTCTTACCTATCCTTTACTGAGAACCACTTGCAGCTCTATTCATTTCACCCACATAGAAGTGTTAGATTTTCCTTTTTCTTTTAATGAAAAAGAACTTGCTAAGTCCAGCTTTTCCCTGAGATCTGATAATATGCAGGGCAAGAATGGTGGTGGGAGGGCTCTCAGGACCCTCATAGTGAATAAACATGGGAATTTTCCAAACCCATTAAGAGTCAAAGAGGTGCAAGAAGACAAATACCATGGAACTATGGACATTTCAAGAGTATATCAGCCCTTGATCTGAGACACAAAATAAAACTAGATTCTTAAAAGTTTCTCAAGGTAAGTGTTTTTCCTCCAATCCTGCTATTTTCCCTCCCCCTCAGCAATGTTATACAAGCACCTTGCTTTGTCAGAAGTACAAAGCACTTGGGAGAGGACAATGCATCCAAAGTGACTCCAGAATAAAACAAGAAAAACCTTTCAGCACAAGGATTTGTGTAGGCGGGGGCAGAACACAAAGCACAAACAAATGTCCTGTGAGAGATTGGAGGAGAAGCTGCTTTGAATGTGCAGGGAGAAGGAGCCCTCACCCTTTCTACAGCTTTCTCAATGTAGTTGCAAAGCTACTCTCTGACTTCCAGCCCTGTGAATTTCCACTCCAGCCTCGCTGTTTATAACCAGTACACAAAGCCCTTATCTCCCAAGCACAGCTTTAGATTATAGAGAGGGCACGCTGTCAAGAGAGACTGTCAAGGCTAATGAGAACAGGGCTAACCCAGTGCTGCAGCAAAGGGACACCTCTGGAGCAGCTGCCTGAGGCTGGGTTTGCAGCACAGCCAGATGAACATTTCTATCTTTTTCCACTCTCCCTGGTTAGCTCCTATTGCTCTGAAGCTATGGCTTGACCACCTGATCTCCCAATACCCAGGCAACACTGAAAGCCTTCAGAGCCCACAGGAACGTGCCACTTGCTGTGCACCCGGCGGGATGGGGAAGCACTTCCACAGATGGGAGGGGTGTGCTTTGCAAAAGATAGTGGCTGTAAACTCTTTTTTGTTGCATGTATAACTTTCTGTTTGTCTTTTTGTAGGCATAGCATGGCTTTTAAGCATTCCAATCAAGCAACCAGGGCAACTCATTCTGGCAGCCAATTTTAATGGCCAATGCAAGTGGCTCCTGACCCACCATGTGGGAACTGATAAAAGCCAGGTGACTCCATGAAGAACACCAAGCTGCTTCCCAGTGAAGGAACATCATATCGAGGTGATACCCACTAAGTCAACATGACCACCTTCTGCCCTATGTTTTGGCATCACCCACCCAGAAAATGAGATTTTCTGACAAAACTATTGCTTATTCATTGCTTATTCTGAGAAAAAGCCTCCCAGTCCTCTGTGCTCTAAGGTTATTGCTTCACAGCACAAATTAGGAGAGGTACAGCTGGTAGAGTGGAAAAAAGAGGAACCTTTTGGGAATAAATTGGTCTCTCGTTACTATAAATGAAAGGCAGCTTAAGCCTGTTGGATGTGGAAATCACAAACATCCTGGTACATATTTTCCCGTTCATATCATACATTCAGATAAATTGAAAGTGATCTTTGGTACCATACTTCTCCTGCCAGCCAATGCAGTCATTTCCCCTAATAAACTTCCTAGTGCTTTGTGTGGTCAAGTGTTAGATATCCCCAAGGAATGAAGTTTCCACTTCCTTGCAAGGCATTGCACATCTCTCCGTCCAGGAGATTCCTGAGATTCAGTTCAATGTTGCTTTTACAGGAGCACTCCCATTACTCCTGATTATCCCCCTGCATACATCCTTAAGTAAATCTGTTTAGCATTTACTTTTTTCTAACACTGGCGACAGTTACCACATTCCCTCTTTCTCACCTTCTGACTACTTCATGAGGAAAAATTTAGGAATGGCATGTTCACAGACAACATCCCCCCTGTTTTTTTGGTTGCTGTTCTTGAATCCCCTCCAGCATGCCTCTGTCTGCCTAGAAGTGCAATACACGGGACTCAGAGCAATATTCCACATGCTCTGCCTTCCCACATGTAAGAGGGTGCCTTCCCACGCATTGCCCACTTCTGCAGCTTAAGAAATACCACTTCCAATCAGCTAGCTGCTATCATTCCTAGATCTCCTCAACAAAATTTATTCCTACTGCATATTTGAGTTTCCAAGTTGTTGTTCTCCAGTTTGCATTTTTCCAAGTTGAAACTTGTACTGTTGTTTTCCAGACATTCTTTAATCTCTCTTGAATTGCTTCATATCACTTTCCTGTTTATAAGGGTGTTCACAGTCTTTCCCAGAGCAGCATTGATGTTTTTCATTTCTTACCAAAAAAAAAAAAAAAAGAAA
>VXBC01009905.1:0-18310 GCA_013399945.1 Ploceus nigricollis | reverse complement strand
AAAAGGAAAAAAAAAGGAAAAAAAAAGGAAAAAAAGTGCCATTACACAAACCATCAGAACACTTGGATATCTGCAGCGGAAGACTACATTTGCACAACACACTACCTCTATTCTTCCTCTACTGCTCTGCTTGTTTTCTAAAATTCAAACTACCACTAAAGGGCTCGTGCAGTGTTTAAGTGAATACACCACAACCACAAGATCACCCATGGATTTCATGGGAGTGCTGCTTACTCTGTTTCACAGTGGAAAGCCACCACCATCGATCACTAGTTCCAACAGCATAAGGACACTCATGTTGGTAGAGCTCATTCCCAAAAATTTACAATACCAAGTTTAGGAATTAAGCTTGGGTGTTCTCTGCAGAACATGGTAAGTCAGCCTGACTTTGTCCCTGAACCCTGTAAGCTCTGTGCTTACACATCCGCCCCACACCAGCCTGTTGCCAGGCCACCACACTCCCAGGTCTGGTGTTGCAGGCTGGCCTTGATTTCAGGGCTGATCTGGAGGTAATTTGAATGGGGATGGTGTGAATTCCTCACCTGATGGCAGGAGCTAAGATTCTCCAAAGGAGAGGTGATGTGTGGCTACACAGGGCCTGCACAGTGACTTCAACAGCATCTGTGTATGTGTGCAGAGCTTGCTGCAGCACCAGTTGTGCAAAGCACCTGAGGCAAAATAAGAGCAGCTTGCCTTCCACCACTCTTAAAAAAAAACTCCACCATTTTCTTCTCTTAAAACATATAGACAACCTTAGTCATGTCACCTTCCTTTTGGGATCCATATCTTGAGGTCTTCTCAGCACCTCTGCCGAGGGATGATACCAACTATCAAAGCATTCAGTGAAGGAGATTGCGTATCCAGGGAAGGAGCTGCGTATCAGGGAAGGAAATTGTATATCCATTTCTGCCTTTCTGGAGCACCAGCTGACCAATACAAACCCATTTGGCACATGTAAGCTCAGAACTCAGCCAGTTTGGCATGTCTTTGTGCTCAGCACCTTAACTTGTAGAGACCATGCTTCAGGATAATTATCTAGACACTAGATCTCTGGCCTTAAAACTCCACCTCAGTGGCTGCTGTCTGGCAGAGGCTGGGAAAGGTCCATGTATAGTTTCAGAGTGGCCCAGGAGAAGCAGCTCAATTTTAGTGTTCACAGCAATACACTTCCAGTGGAAATTATCTAGATATTCACCCCCTTACATTAAAACCACTGACTGAAATAGATCTGTACTTGTGTCATAGATGACAATAAGAAACCCTGGGTGGGTGAGCAAAGTAAAGAGTTTTCTGAGTACGCAGTTTCAAAGTTAGCTGCTTCCCTAACTGGCAGGCACAGAGGAATTTTTGCTGCTTTGCCTTGCAGTAGTCTATTTGATGAGCACTGTTACTTGCAGCTGGCTATTCACCTCACCTTTATCACTTCCCAGGGTCCTGTGAACATCACCTTGGCAATTATTCTTCAGAAAGAAGCACAAAATAGTGTTGAGGGGTTTTGGGGGTTTTGTTTTGTTGGGGTTTTTTTGTGGAAAAGAAAGTATCTGTGAAAAAACGTGTATTCCCTTCTGTTGTGCAAGTCTCGGAGCTGGGGAGACTGGGCTTGCAAGAGGCTCTCTCCATGTGCTTCCTCATGGCAAGCCCAATAGGTTTTTAAAGGGACATGGCTACTGCCAGCAGCAGTTTCAGAAATGACACCACTTTCAGTTCAGTTTCACAGGCACACTTTGGAAATGGATCCTAAGGATGTGAGATTAACAGGCAAGAGAAACAGGAGCCAGCTTTCTCCTCCTCTTCCCCCACAGCTACCAGGGCCCTCCTCAGGCTGATGTCCTGTTGTCCCTGCTTTCACATTCTTTACTTCTCAGTGATCTCTGCAGTGCCCTTGCTGCCTGAGGAGTTGATGGAGGAGCTTCAGTGTCTTCTCCCCAGGAGATGAATGTGCCATCCCACAGGGCCTGGGAAAGCTGTCCTTGCTGTTTGTGAAGCAGTCACACCGTTCCGGGGGACAGGTTTTATGCTGGAGATGGTGGGGGTTGTTTGCTAATTTACTTTTTTTCTATCTTTCCCTCTTCTTTTTCCATTTCCTATTTTGTCTTTCCTTCCAGAACCCTTCAAACTGTCTCGGTCATTAGAGAAGGCCTCCAGCTCTGGAGTAGGACATAACAGCTGAAGAGCAATATTATCAACAGTTTGGAGCCAGGGTTGAAGAGAAATACAATGTCCAGCAGGAAGAAGCAAACTAAATACAGACTCCCATCCTGGGACTTGGGCAGAACAGTACCTTTGGACTTGTGCCCTATGTTTATTTGGGGTTTTTGTTTGGGTTTTTTTTTGTTTGCTTGTTGGGTTTTTTGGTTGTTCTTGGTTTTTGGGGGCTTTTTTTGTTGTTGTTTTTTTGTTTGTTTGGTTGGTTTTTTGCTGTTGTTTTGTTTTGATTTGGTTTGATTTTGGTTTTGTTTTTTTTTTTTTCCTAAAGAAAGCTGCCAGGACATATTTTGTTAACATGCTTAAAGCAACAACAGCTTGCACCCAGGCAAGCAGGCCTCCAGCAGCAGCGCAGCATGGCACGGGGTCCTCTGGCAGAGCACACAGTACCACCTCTTGCTTAACAGCATCGCTGCCTGCAGTGGGTTCGGTGGCAGCCTGTCCTTGGAGGCCTCCTGTCCACACTCTGATCCAGCCCAACACGGCCCAGCTTCTGACAGGATCACAGCACAGGGACACACGTGCCTGCAGGCAAATTATCACACCAGAGGCTGTGACATGACAGGGCCGGGAGTTAACCCAAGCACCGGGGCTGTTGTGGGTGCAGCTCTGTGTCATCAGAATTAATGAAGTGTCGTGCAGCACAGCTGGCACGTAAAGGGGATCATTCACACCCTCCTCTCATCCACAGCAAGGCAAACCCAAGCAGCCCGCTGTGCAGAGGTGCTGGTGCGCATCTGCCAGCCTACCTGCCACAGGCAGCTTGGAGACCAGCAGCACAGCTAGGTGTGAACCAGGAGAGCAAGGCTACAACAAAATGGAAGAAGACAGCACATTAACAATGCAGCACTGATCTTCCTGAGCTGCCGTTGCCGCTGTTTTATAGAGCCAGCACAATTCATTTATCCAGGCTGCCTTCATTTTATTGTTATTAATTGTTACGAGGTTTTTTTGGCAGGGATGGAGAAGCTTGTCTGATTAAAAATAGCTTTGGGGACGGCAGCTGGCAGAGTCACAATGAGAGAAGGATCCAGATCCAGATCTTTCCTCAAAGAATATGTTCTTAGCAAGTAATTGGGTGCAATCAAATGCAGAGATAAACACTAGCACTTCCCAAGGTGTAGCTCAAGGCTCTGACAGTCACTGTTTGCTGGCAAACATTCAGAAGGGTCAAAGACCTGCTCAAGTCTCTCAGACTTTCTGGCAGGACCAGTGTCCTACTGCTTTGCAAGGCTGGAGAGAAGAGAGTATTCTACACACACCAGGATGCCTGAGCATGGTGGGATTTCAGCTGCATAAAATACATCACAACAGTTTCAAAAATATGCAGCCTTAAGGGCTGAGAATCTGGTTTCATGCATGTGGATCTTCACTCTGTGGATGGTGCATGTGTGCTTCTGCAGAGCCCCTATCCACATGCTCCAAGCAGTTTCCACAGCTTTCTCACTTTGCATTCTGTATTAAGCAGGTTTCCACAACTGGAAAAATAAGCAGGATGCTGAAGAATGGTCACTCTAAATGAACAGTGAGTGTGCTGAGAACTACAACTACACTTCCCCCATTTTTGATGCCAACTGACAGTTTAACTGCAGATCCTTACTCCCCATTTCCAGTACACATCAGACCCACCTGAACACAAATATGAGCTTGTTCCTCTGTCGTACACATTTTGATTTTCTCTGCCTAAGCTAGCAGTATGGTGCTGTAAGAATGACTTCCAAACACTTTGAGTGAGCCAGTGTTTCAGCTACAGGAGAGCTGTGCTGGTAGGTTCTGGCTGATGGAATCCAAGATCCTTGCTTCAGGACTGAGCAAGCCAGCTTTCCAGCATCTAAGTGCTCATCCCATCATCCAGCTTCACTTCCAGCCAAGCCAGAGAACAGCAGGACTTCTGGAGAGCTGCCCTCATCCATAGCCTTTGAACTCCTCATGAAGGACTCTGCTGCTGCCACCACTCACTGGCTCTCTGAAGAATTTGCTTCTTGTGGCTCTTGGGCTCATGAAAATCATGTTTTGCAGCCCCACAGATCAGGAGAGCTGGTCTGCCTTTAATATGTTGCTTTCTAATGCATTTTTGTGCTCACTTCCAGGAAAATTTTGGCAATCTGTGAAGTTCATTCTTTGGAAAATATCTCACACTATGTCATTAGGTGAAAATGGCCTCTGGAACAGCTGAAAAATCAAAGTCCTTGCCCACGTATCCTATTTGCAGGAGGAAAGTGCCATGCTGCATCTTTTTGTTGTTTTTTTTTTACTCCAGCATGTATGAGGAAAACATCTGAAACTCTTAGAATTTATATAGGCAGATCTGACAGCCTTTTGAATTTTAGTTGAACTGTACATAACCACTGAATTTCTGAGCTTGCTTGCTTGCTTCTTGAATATGCACTCAGCAATCAGACCAAGTTTTAGCAGCTCCCACAGAAAGCGCGGCTGCCGTGGTGACAACAGGCGGGTGCTCGCTGCTGTAAACCAAAAACCAGTGCAGCAACACGGAAATCAATAATCCACAATTCATCATTGCTGAAGTTCCGGCCNTTTTGGTCTGCCTTAAGCAGAAAGGTACACAAAGAGGGGAAAAAAGTCCCTGCTTGAAAAACATTTCCTTTTAAATGGCATGATATGCCTTTAAGGGGTGGGTAGTAGGCAATGATCCATCTTCACCACATACAGACTTGCCTTGTTCTTCCATTTCTGGCTGAGTGATAAAACGTTAAATGTCATTTCCTGTATCAGTGGTTAACCACTAGATGTTGGATCAGAGATTTACCAGAAGTGCAATATTCAAAAGTGGACCTGCTGCTTTCAATAACCCTTTCTTGCACCCTGTGGGAACCATCTAACCTTTGAGAGAGAGGAGAAGAGAAAAAACATAAAGGGAAAACAAAACAAAAATACCCTGGATTTTGGTAGGAAGAAAATTCTTGAGCTTGGTGTCAAGGGCTCACACTTCATACAGGCACTCACAGGGAGAAATCCTTCCCCAGCCCAAACACCAAAGTTTGTGAGAAAGGGAAGAAACTGGGCTGTTCCTGAGCCCATGGTTCTATTGCAGCAGCTGGAGATTAGGCACTGGGGGATGTGGCTGTTTGTTTTGCACTGATTTTCCTCCACTAAAAGCCATCATATTTAGCAAACAGACCAATACTGGAATCTAAAACATGTACTCCCTACCAGCCCTTACTTTCTTTACCAGCCTTACATTTTACATTGCAGAGGAGAGCAGTTTATCTGCCCAGGCTGTATTGATTTTATCACCATCATCACAGTCAGTTTTNTTTTTTTTTACTCCAGCATGTATGAGGAAAACATCTGAAACTCTTAGAATTTATATAGGCAGATCTGACAGCCTTTTGAATTTTAGTTGAACTGTACATAACCACTGAATTTCTGAGCTTGCTTGCTTGCTTCTTGAATATGCACTCAGCAATCAGACCAAGTTTTAGCAGCTCCCACAGAAAGCGCGGCTGCCGTGGTGACAACAGGCGGGTGCTCGCTGCTGTAAACCAAAAACCAGTGCAGCAACACGGAAATCAATAATCCACAATTCATCATTGCTGAAGTTCCGGCCCTGTCTTTTGATTTTTTTTTTTTAACTGTTTTCTTCCTTTGCCACTTCAGCACGTTTGCTCAGGACTGCCTGGACTAAAGGCAGCAGCACGGGAGAGCTGAGCCCTGAGCCAGGGCAGCGAGTGCCACCTACTGAAACACGAGTTTTCCATCACCGGTTACTCCCCCACCCCGCTTCCCCCCCAGCTTCCTCCAGGGCCTGGGATACACTTCCAAAAAATACAAAAGAGCAGGAAAGAGGATTTAAGTTGTTTATAANGGATTTTGGTAGGGAGAAAATTCTTGAGCTTGGTGTCAAGGGCTCACACTTCATACAGGCACTCACAGGGAGAAATCCTTCCCCAGCCCAAACACCAAAGTTTGTGAGAAAGGGAAGAAACTGGGCTGTTCCTGAGCCCATGGTTCTATTGCAGCAGCTGGAGATTAGGCACTGGGGGATGTGGCTGTTTGTTTTGCACTGATTTTCCTCCACTAAAAGCCATCATATTTAGCAAACAGACCAATACTGGAATCTAAAACATGTACTCCCTACCAGCCCTTACTTTCTTTACCAGCCTTACATTTTACATTGCAGAGGAGAGCAGTTTATCTGCCCAGGCTGTATTGATTTTATCACCATCATCACAGTCAGTTTTGGGGTTGCAGGGATGAAAAATCATTTTGGGAAGAGCAGCTGGGAGAGTTAGGAGCAGATAAGGAAATTTCAGTTGAGGCTGCATTTCTGAAGGCTGAATTTTGAACATGTGGTTGTGCAATTGCCTGCGCAAATAGAGGGTTATTTTCCTAATTACATAATATTTGTAAAGCACTTAGAACATGAAATGGCTAAGCACACATCAAGAAATACCAGTTAGAGAAAGTCGTGGCCAAATAGTGGTGGACAAGAACATAGAAATAATAGCAGCAGGTGTTTGGGCATACACCTGATGTCCACACTGCCTGTGTATGGCTCTTGGCTGCAGCAGCACCCCTTGCTTTACACTCCAGCCCCTGAATCCCTGCTCTCAAAGGGCTCAAACAACTTGCCTCAGTTGGAGAACACATTTTTCAGGGTGGGGAATGGCTCTGCCTTTGCTGTGTGCACGTACCTTACACAACACAGCCCTTGCCCCTGAAGGCAGCCTGCAGGGAGTATTCCAATTGAAATAATAAATAGTAATAACTTCAGAGTTGAAGTACCTCATTGCTTTCTACCTCTGCCAACAGGAAACCCCCACATTTCTTCTGTCATTCCTATTTACTCATCTGCACAGCAGCAGCACCCAGCTGACTCAGTCACGAACCTGACCCCAGCCATGGTAGGTGCTGTGCAAACACTCTGTGGCCACATAGTCCCTCCCTGGCAGGGCTGATGCTCTCAGACATGAAAGGGAAACACTCCCAGCATCCCAGGCCAGGCACAGCTTGACCACAGGTACCCGTGCCCTACGTGGAGTTTAGCTCCTGAAGCAGACTGAAGGAAGCAATAGGAATTGCACCAGTCTGATCCTGGACTGTCCAGGCAAACAAGAGCAGAGCTCAGTGTTTGCACAGCACAGCTCGTGTTGCTGCCACAAACAAAGCTGAGTCCAGGGAGGAGGCTTCTGTGCCACTCAGGGAAAAACTGGAATAGTGGAAGATCCAAGAAGATTCCCCCAAAAGGCGAAGTGTTTTTATTCCTCACTCCAAAAGTAACAGGAAATCTCCAGATTACTCATCTTTTCCCAGGAACC
Source organism: Ploceus nigricollis (assembly GCA_013399945.1). NCBI lineage: Eukaryota > Metazoa > Chordata > Aves > Passeriformes > Ploceidae > Ploceus > Ploceus nigricollis. Next base: position 10,823 of record VXBC01009905.1, on the reverse strand, counting down.
CTGGCTGGAAAAAAACCCAGGGGCCTTGCTATTTTCCTATACACACACAGACACACAGACACAGACACACACACACACACACGCACGCACACAAAGGAGCCCTGCAAAGACCTTAACACCAGCTGTGCTTGCCCTTGCCAGAACTTCCTGAATCCACCCCCGGTTATACCCTTGCTTGCCAAGCAATGCAAATATTTGAGAGGCCACCTCAATTCTGCAGTGTCTGGTGTAAAAATCCGCATCAAACCCAAGCAGTAAAGGCCGAGACTCACAGCAACTTGGCAGCCAGAAGTCTTGTCAGGCAGGCCAAGCTTTTATACAGCAGGAGGTCACTGGAACACACTCTGGCTCACCTATCTCATCGATCAAAAGAGTGCAACTGCTTAGAAACATCTCCTGCTTGCCTTTTCCTTTTTAAAGTCCAATGCTAAGAAGCTGCTTCCTAGTGGGCAGAGAACAAGATGACACAGATACAGTATCTCAGGGAAAGAAAACGTAGTTTGGTCTCAGCAGCTGCTGAAACTCACGGCACAAATGAATTCTGCTGTGCAACCCAGAGGCTGTAGCCAAGAGAAACTTGAGTCAGAAGACCTGATTTCAGTTCCTGCCTCTGCTACTGACCCACTGTTTGATCTTGGGTTAGTCACCTAACTGCCCCTGGAAATAAAGACTTCCTTTGATGACTACTGCTTGGGAACAGCCTGGACATTGTCAAGGACAGGGAAGAGCTAGGTGACATCTGCAGCTGAGGCACAGACTGGCCTGTTGCTGCATGGTATATGTGGAAGATGGGTGGTGAGGAAGGAGTAAGGTAAAATAAGGGCTTGAAAAGCTTTTGAGGTGTTAAAAAAAGAATTCACAAAATGGGGACACCTCTCCTCTCCCCATACATTGAGAACATGGAGTTTCTGGGCTTCCAGTATGCAGCACAAGCAAGACAAGCCTCATCAGAGAGCCAGGAGATGACTTGCCTGTCATGCTCCAAGGGTCAAATCTCTGACCACATCAGCAATCCTACACATTCAGGAACTGTGAATCAGGGCTTCAGAAACTGCAAGTCTGACTTCAACTTCCCAAAGTTTCCAAAGCATACCCTTGCTTACTGTTTCCTTTTTTATATGAGTACACAGATTATTTTCCATATTTAATTGACTCCAGAAGCTGGAATTAATGATCTGTTTGTCAGCATGTAATCAGCACAGTATGGCCACCCCTTCATGCTTCATATTTGAAAAGCTTTTTCTGCTCCTCTGTAGTTCTGTAATGGACCACACCTACTGCACAGAGGAAATAATTTCTGACTAAAGACTAAGAAGAGACATACTCTCTTGAGAGTTTAGTTTTCTTTTTATTTTAGGTCTGGTTTATTCCTCAGAATTGTATTGATTTTAAGTCAGTTCATGGCAGACTGAGGACACACAGATTCATTAAACCACGTCAAATCAAATGTCTCAATTTTAAGAACCAAGAGTGGCAAATTTAGCCCTCAACACCTACATCTTCATACACAACCTTTCCAGGTGGTCTCTCCACACAGTACACAGCTCCAGGCTTCAGCTTCGAGCCTGGCTTCCCTCTTTGCTCATACAAACGAACTACACAGATCTATCTCAGCGGTGACTATGCAGCCTCTGTCCCAGGTGTGTGCTGCCTTGCAGCAGCTTAGCTGAATTCTGACCCAGCCACACTTCTCCATGCCTTCACATCTGTCTTTTCAAATATCCCCTGACAGCTGCTGGAAGGGGTGGTGTTGCCATCTGAAGGCGTGTGGAGGCTGAGGCCAAGGAACCCAAGAGAAACACAAGGTGAGGCTGCCACACCCCCGGGGCTATCAGAAGTAAACAACCCTTTGAGCTGGCTTTAAGCAGGGAATAAAGGAACACAGACCTGCCTTGTCCAGAGGTGGTTTCCACAGGTATAGTCATAACAATCCCCACAGCAAAAGTAGGGAAAACCCAACAACATTATGTTTATTCATGAAGACTTGTGTTTATGTCCTCCTGCAAGGCCCCAAGCTGAGTTGTGGTGGTTTTTTATCCAGCAAAAAGCAGCAGTAGAAAGCAGCCTGGTGTATGCCTTCTACCTTATGCACTGTGTGTAAAATTTAGGTTTATACTGTTTGGATGGTCAAGGCTTCAACATGCGAAAAAAGTCTTGAGAGCATAACATGGATTCAAAAGACCCATTTCCATGGTCTAGATTTCCAGGAAGTCTGAAGTGTGGCTATATATAAATTAGGAGCCCATGAACTGCCTTGGGCCGGGCACAGCCACCTCCTGGGGCTTTGAAACAGATGGGACCGGTCCACAGTGAGCGAATGTCCAACCAAAGCAGAACATGGCACCTCCACTCAAACATATTTAATCATGAGTGGCAGCTGTTAGGAAAGTGAGGAGATGTGTTTGGATTCAGGTGAGGAGATGCAGGAAAAACACACAGAAGATTTGTGTAGAAGAGCAATAGAAGGACGTGGAGGGTGAAAATGTTGAGGGCATGGCTGGAGACCCACTTTCCAAGAAGGCAATTTTCACTGAGTCAGAGATACCCCTGAGTAATTACCTTCAGTGGAGGTCTCACCCCACAGCAGCAACCCTAGGAAGGCCAGAGGAACACTGCCTAGGAAGCAGAGAGCAGCAGATAAAAGCCTTTAAGCACTCAACTCCAGTGCTGTGTGCCACTGTCCCCTCACTGAAAAGACTGGGAGGGACTGTGTGTAACCTGTAATGAAAACTCATTTCAAAGGCAGCTGAGCCTTGGGACCAGTGAGGAAAAATCTTTGGCAGAAGATCAGCTTGGGGAAGGAGAAAGAAAGGTGAATGACAACAGGGGACAACTTCTTTTCTCTGTTCATAAAAACAACAATAGCTCATAGCTTATTACAAGAGCTGAAAAACTGTTTCATCCTGCTCCCTGACTCAAGCTGCTGTAAAATGCAATTATCTAGGATGCCTTTCTAGGTCTAGTGCTCTAAACTTGGTAAGGCCAAGCATCTATTCCCTTATAAGGTTCATTTTGCAACTACCCACTTCTTGCAATGTCTCCCTGCCTTCCAGCTGTTTTATTTTCCCCAAACTTTCCTTACTTCTTTCCAGCAAATAGGGTAAAGTCTCTCAAGTAGCTTTACTTCCCTAAATTCGTCACTCATTCCCTCACAGACCTGAAATTATAAACAGCTGTCTACAAAAACACAGTTGCTTCTAGAGTAACCAATGTTAAGGACTCCTGGAGAGGGTTATGGCTCCAGCCTGTGTACAGGGAGAGGGACGGGGGTGCCGGAAACACAGATCCTGTTGCAGTGTGGTTTCCCTCAGCCCGAACAATAGAGGGACACGTGGGATGTACGGATAATTCCTTATAAAGAAAACGCCTCTCCGTTTACTCAGGAAGCTCCAGGAAACCAAAAGGGAACAAAAATCCCAGCAAAGCAGGTCCCCCATGTGTCCCCCAGGTATATGTGACAGCAAGGAGAGTGACCCATGCAGATGTCCAGGGAGCCTGCCAAAGAGGAGATGCCTGGGGCAGTGAATCAGCCTCTCTGGCGTGGCCTCTGGGGCCAAGTGACTCCATCAAAAAATGCCGAGGTGAGGGGAACAGGTCACTGGCACCAAGCACCCTCAGAGGAGCACCTGGCCACTGTCAGCTATTTGGGCAAGAAATGTTGTTGCATTTACCCACATTAATTGCTCAGGAGTCAAGATTTTCCAGACTTACGCATGAGCAAATAAAAGCACAAAGGTTATTTTTGTTAGCAGAAATTAGCTCCAAATAAAACCCAAAGCTACTTCCCTGCAAACTGTCAGGAACTTCCTGTGGAGAAACCCAACTGCTGAATGAGAAAACAAGATTGACTGTTAGTGTGAGTGCTTTCAAGGTTTAACTTCTCCATAACTGTTTACATGAGCATATTAATGTAGACTTGAATTTTTCCTACTCGGTGGCTGATGACTCTAGCCAAGCAAGACTCAGTGCTTCCAAACTGTCAATATGTAGGTGACCTCACCATTCCTGTTCATAAAACCACTGTCCACTCTTGTAACCCTACCTGCCCAATGAGAGCTTTTCCCTTGCAAACCGAGCATTTCAACTTACAAACAATTGTAACAAAATCAGCAGCAAACATCACCATAAAAAGCAAAGTCTGTCATCTGCTTTCACACTTTAAAAACTCTTTATATTTTTGGTCATGAGACAAAGCACTTAATCTTGTGCAAAAGGTATTCCCTAAATGCAAACCACTGTCTGGTAGACAGATCTCTAGCAAATTATTTTTGTGAAACAAATGAGCATTCATTTGTTTTGCATGCAGGGATGAATCTGGGTGCAGATTTCATCAAACTATCCATCACAGCGCAACTGCCTCATGATAAAGATGATTCCAGCCTTGGAACGCAGCGCCATCTGCAGAAGTGTTGCTTTCCTTGTGTTTAGACAGGCCATACAGTGTCTTGTGAAGAGAGGAAACATCTGTTTTCATCCATGATGCAGTACAAGGAGACAACAAAAGCAACATCTTCACAAGAATCAACACAGCACCTTTCCCCCCTGCCCCTCTCTTTAAGGTCCATCTGTGTTAGGGTCCTTCTGTAGTTTGCCACAGGAAGAGGAGAGGGGAAAGGGAAGTAGAAAAGGCTTCTCCATTTAATGGTGCAGCACTAGAAGAACAATCTAGGAATAGAATGACCATATTTTTAAAACTGAGGATTTTGGTTTGTGGCCTTCCTTCCTTCCTTCCTTCCTTCCTTCCTTCCTTCCATCCTTTTCTATTCCAGGGAAAAAATGCCACCTTGTGAAGGCATGTTGATACCACCCCTGCCACCTCCTCTACCTCCAGCTCAGTGGGTAAGATCAGGAATGTCTAGGTGTGGAAGATTATGTCTCAACTACTTTCATGTCAAGAGCCCTCTGGGTATCTTTTGACACACAAGTTACCAGTACCAGTTTTAGCTGATACGGACGCTGTGTTCCCTCTGTGCCCACGCTGTTTGTTCCTGTGCCCAGGCCAAGTCCTCTGTTTCACTTATGCAAGTGTTTGGAGCATGGAATTGATCCCACTGAAAACTAACTTCCCCCCGCCCCTGCCCTCCTGCACTTTTTGGTTTTTTATGGTTCTCAGCTGGATCAGATCACTTCATGTGCAATCACACAAAGGGTGGTGCCAGCAAGTAGAGGCTGAGAAGCAAGGAAGGGGTTGCTCCTCTTGATGGCAGTGGCAGCAGCTGGACTGACAGTGACACTAGAGGCACACACAAACACCGCTCCGGAGCAGGAGAAAAACCATAGCTCATTGTTCACTCACGCTGAGGCACATCCAGCTCCAGGCAAACACCCCTCAGGTTCTGTATGGCAGAGGAAACTGTATCACATAAACACTTTAGAGTAAGATCAAACAGTTTTAAAATGGACTGACGGAGGACACTTCACATGGCAGCACCCTCGGTCGAGCCTCTGACAGAGGAGGGAAAGCCACGCACAGTTGTGAGCTGTGACAGAACTGTGCAAGCCCCTCTAGGCCTGCTCTGCTCCAAGGCTCCTCTGCTGCATCATGCCACAAGGAAGGTCCTTAATGCTTTGGTGATGGATCAGCTGCTCCAGCTGGGTAGAAGCTGCCCCCCGGGGGGGTGAGAGGTGTGAGGAAGGCAGTCTTTGATCTTAGGAAATCTGTGGAGTGAGGCTTTAAACTAAAATTGGTAAGGAAACAGCAAAGCACAAGGCCTGAACAGATGAACAGACAGCAGGCAATGGCAGCCACAACCACGGTGTGCGAGGCAGGAGCAGGGAGGCTGGAAAAGCTGCCCGTGGCTAGGCACACACGCGAAACAAGGCAAGGTTTCCTTTCCAACGTAGAAAAATAAAAACACCTGTTCTCCCCTTTCTCTCCCCCCTCGCAGAAATGGTTAGCATCAAAGCCTGTCTCCCTAAAGCACACCCACCATCCATTTTCTCCCACAGGTTCACCTGGTTTTGAACTGATGCAGCCCAGCGTGAGAGGGAAATGTCACGGGTTTGTGTTCTCCAGGCGGAGGATGGGTTCCTGTTGGAGCACGGAGGGACTTTGGGGAGTGCTGAGGAGGGGTGCGCAGGACCCGTGAGGCCCGGGCCAGATGTGCCTGTGTGGCACCAGCCCACACTCGCGGGTGACCGACACCCCGGAGCCTGCCCGCTCCCCAGAACCGCGCTGTGGCACCGGTGTCCCTCACGGGCACCGCCCCGGGAGCGTCCCGGGTGTACCCGGGCGGCATCCCGGGGTGTCCCAGCACTGCTCCGGGGGTGCCACAAGGGCATCCCGGGGGTACCCAGGCAGTATCCCGGAGGTGTCCCGGGTGTATCCCGGGATGGCCTGGCACTGTCCCGATCACGCTTCCGTGGCGCCACCTGGCGCCGCCGCAGGAAAGGGCGGCCTCGCCGGGGGCCCCTCCCGAGTCAATTAAAATTTAAAAATTAATTGAAAAGAAATTAAAACAAAATTTTGTCATGCAATTAAAATTAATAAAAGTTAAACAAATCCTTGGCCTGAGTCCCGGCTTTTGCTAAATCCTTCTGACTGTCAGCCAGCTGTCAAGGCAGCTGTGTCACCTTGGCAAGTGGTGGATTAAAACAATTAAAAGTGATCTTGTTTTTTCTAGGCATTTTCCCAACATCGTGACGTATTAAGAAACACAGTGCTGTCACATGAGGGTGGGCAACACCCCGAATCCACAGAGGAAAGCCCCAAAGAAAGGGACTTACCTCCCGTTCCAAAGCCTTATGGTGGGAACTGCACCGTCACCTTCTATGTCAGATCATCTCTTCCTCAGGAGCACCCATCAAGCCCTGGCTGTTCAGCTGTGTTTGCAACAGTGAAGTAATGTCCACATTATTATTCAGCTAAGAATTTCCTTTTCCTAAAGCATCGTTTTAAAGCCGTGGTGCCTAAAGCTTGGTATGGCTTTGGAACCATCAGTACTCAGTTATGGAGCTTCCTGAGCTGAATTCTAGGCTGCAGGTGAGACTTCAGTGGAGGAAACATTGCATGAACTTCTGCCCATGGTGGCACCTAAATAAACACTCCAGATCTGAGGATGACAAGGACACTTGCAACTCCCATGTAAATAATTCATGGATTGATCTGTTGCCCTGTGATCTGCACAAAGCTGGCCATTACTACACACTGTGCTGCCAGTTGCTATGGAAAACCAGGGAAATGGAGCTTATAAAGCAAGAATTTATGAATATATTTATATATATGGTAAGAGATACTTGCAGGACAAGTGTATCTTACCATTTTCTGGAGAAGCAATTGTTTCTTCTGTTGTCTCTGTGCTGCTCTCTTCTGGCTTTCCAAGGTGCATATGAAGGAAAAGAGAAGTAATGGAATTTCCTCAGGCATCAGTGCTTCATGACACCAACATATTCATTTGCTCAGCACACATTGATTCTACTTTGAAAATTTACAGATTTCCTCCGCTTTCAAACATCTTTGATCAGCAGCCAGATGGTTAATGTTGCCTTTAAGCAATTGCTGGGCATCCAGATTTGCTCTCTTCAAGAAATAAGGGCTGTTCACAGTGCTCAAATCAGTTTCTCCAACAGCTATTGAGTAAGATTGTGGGGGGGGATGTTAACCATAAGATAAATTATAGCATGAGGTATCAATATTTAAAACAAGCAGACATCATCCTGTAATAAATATAATTTAAAATACAAAATAGTCTATTTTAGTCTATAGTAATTAGTCTATTATAATAATTATAGTCTATTGGCTAAAAGTCTTTTAAGACTAAAAGTCTTAAAAGTTCCAAATAGAAATCCAATAACATTGGAGCATCACCTTCTATTTAACCAAGGGAAATACCTGAAGCAAAAAAATCCGCAGAAGCATTTAGAAGCATTTAGATAGTCAGTCAGTGAAAGGCTGTTAGGGTCAAAGGTTCAACTAGATAAAAGTTTATTCCTTGCGCTGAAGGGAAAATCTAAGTATATCATATAATGGTCAATTTTGGCCTTGAAAAACAGAGGTCCATGAAACACCAAGGATCAAGGGGGAATGGGAAGAAACAGCTCCCCAGGGAAGGACAAGTCGTAAGCTGGAGGCCAAGCACTGCACAAGTGGTGCCCTCATGCCTCCAGCCCTCTGGCACAGTCCCACAGGATCTGAACAGTGATCATTAACAGCCCTCAACGAGGTGGAACAATGGACCAGCTTCAGGGTTCATCCAGAAAGCTTGGAGAGGAGATGGGGCCAGAGGCAAGGTTATAGCACAGGCTCTAGTTCCTTCCAGGAGACAGGATGGCAGATAGGTACAGCTGCAGCCCTCACTATTCCACTCAGTCCCTCCTAGGAGAAGTTGGGCTCTGCCTTTCCAGTCCTTTGTGGGGAGCTGAGAGTCCTCTTCTCTAGGCTAAACTGGCCTGTGTCTCTCAGCCTCCCTTTGTAAGACATGAGCTCTAGGCTCCTCACCATCTGGGAGCCTTTTGCTGGACCCTCTTCAGGACCCTCTTCCATGTCTCTCTGTGCACATTCTGTTCCAGGTGGGCCCAGCTGCACTGAGCAGGAGCTGGAAGAAGCTTATCATGGTCTGCATGCAGTGAGAGCACCCTGCCAGCTCACAGTCAACCAGGCATCCACCATAACCCCAGGTCCTTTTTAGCAAAATAGCTGCTCAGCCAGTTGCTGATATGTGGGGCAATTCAGTACTAGTGTGGAGCTTCACACAAGTTCTTATTGCAGTTTTTGTTGGTTCTTTTCTTGAGGATTTTGAGGTCCTTCTGGATGGAGGCTCTGGCATTTGTCTCTGCCACTTTCCCTACTATGGTGTCACCTGCAGAGATGCTGAGGGTGCTCTCTGTGCCCTCCTCCCCATCACTGCTGAAGGTGTTGAGCAGTATCAGTCCCAACACTGGCTCCAGAGCTCCCCATTACCAGCACATGTCAGGTGAGGGGCTGCTGACCACTGTCCTGTGAGTCTGGCAATTAAACCAGTTTTCCCAGCAGCCCTTTTGTCTCTTCCTCCTTTCCAAATGACTGTGCTGTAAGAGATGCTATAGGGAAGCTCCACTGAAATCAGGGTATCTCCCCACCCTGCTCCTCAGCCAGCCATTTCCTTAATGCCCATTGCTGGCTTTATCTCAAATTGAGCTTTGGCTCTTTTGTGACCAAGACCCTAAGCAATGCTTTTGTAAGTAACTTCTCTTTTGTCAGAGCAGGAAATGCATCCTGTAAAATTCCCTGCCCTCCTATACAATGGGATGATGCCTCCCTGAGTTCTCCAGAACTTCTCTATAAAATCAGCCAGATCTCCTGAGCATCTTTCTGCTTCATGACTGACTCCCACTGTTCTGCCCTGAGATTCCCTGAGGGAGGAAAAACCCAGTCTACACCCACAAGCATCCAGAGAGCTGCTCACCTCCCCAGGCTCCCTCCAGTTCCTGAGCAGAGGGCACAACAGGCAGCTGAGACTGGTCCTGCCTTGACTCATCACAACACATTCCCTTGCAGCCCTCAGGAGGTTACGGCACTGGCTCTAGGACAAAATAAAGAAGTAAGTTAGGTCCCATTTAGAATTTTACTGCCTCACCCTCACTGGCAGTGAGACAGAGATCTTCGAGTAGTGCTAGAGCTGGTTTTTCAGCAGGGGAAGAAGGGGAAATTCCCAATGAATTTTGTGAGGAGAAAGGGATGAGAAATTGAATGGTTCATGAATGTTCAGAGTGCTTATATGGAGTTTGTGAGGGGAAAATCAATTTTTACTTGTCAAATTGCTGGCTAGAGAACAGTGCCTGCCACTCACCTGTCGAATTCACATTAGCATTTGTGTGGAGGAAGTTCATGGACAACTTTCCTCTTGTTGCTCCTACCTAGTCCTCCTCCAGCCCTCCGTGGAAATTCTTGCGCTTCCCTTTAGGCTCCCAGATCCAGAGAATTCTATGGCAGCTCCAGAAGAGAAGGGTAGTAGAGAGAGCATCAGTGAGTTTGATGTGGTTTACGTGGCGCAAGGGGAATGTGCAGCCCATGGCTGGCTTTTACTTCTACAGCCTATTGCTACGGGAGCAGCTGCTGAAAGATGTCAGGAGAGTTGTGAGAGTGACAAATGGGATGGCACGTCTAGCTGGGAAGGGGAGTGCCAAGCAGCAGAGCGTTGTGTGTTCTTCCAAAGCTGTTTGGAGAAAGGACGCTCCGCGTTCCGCAGAAACCTGCCACCATGAACATTTAAGAAAGTGCCTATGTCCACGTTTAGAGATGAGCTCCCACGGCTGCTCGTTACATTTTCAAGAAGCAAGAGCATATGCAGCTGACTGTGATTGTGAATGAGCAGTTGCTGGATTTTTGCAATTCACCACCCAGACCTGGCGTTGGCAGGCGCTGTCTGTGTCGGATTGGGCAATTTCAATCTGCCAGCACCGGGAATGTCCAGATCTGGTGTTTGCGTGCCCCCCCAGTGCCCAGATCCAGAAACTTCCCGGCACTGGCAAAGCCAATGTCCACCAATTTGGAGGCACAGAAAGCCAAAACCTGGCAATTTCCCGGTGTTGGCACTGGCACCGTCCAGATCTGGTGTTTGCTGGCACTGCTGGTGCCTGATATGTCCTGCTGCCAGCACAGTCCAAGTCCAGCAATTTGCTGGCACAGAAAGCCAAAAGCTGGCAATTTCTCACTGCCAGCACCAGATATGCCCACATCTGGTGTTTGCTTGCACTGCCAGTGCCCAGATCCAGAAACTTCCTGGCACCAGCAAAGCCAATGTCCACCAATCTGGTGGCAGAAAAAGACAAATCATGGCAATTTCCTGGTGCTGACACTGGCACCGCCCACATCTGATGTCTGCTTTGAGCCCTGAGAGTGCCAT
>VXBC01009900.1:433791-674155 GCA_013399945.1 Ploceus nigricollis | reverse complement strand
AAAAAAGAAATTTGGAGGAAATGTGAGCTAGATGATGTGGAATAACAATGGACCGGTGAAAGAATGGTATTTGTTTGAAACCAAGTTTAGCTGGCACCTTTTTTGTTTTACACAGTCACAAGTTACAATTGCAGGAGCTTTTGCTTTGTGTTCTATGGCATTATCATGCCCCATTAAATAACTGGCTTGTTTCTTCCCAGAGGAAACTTTGCTTCTCCCTGCTCCAGTAAAGCAATTTAAGTGGATACAGAACCTCCTCATATTCTAGAGTTTTATATTCAAAGTACTTTGTACTTGTGTAATATACGGATAGGATCTTTTATCACAATTCTTATCCCCTTAGAAATATTGTCCCAGGAAAGCTAACAGGTAGTATTTTTAAACACCTGTCAGCAGAGGGGAAAAATATTGTGTTTATATGTGTGGTTTTCCAGAAAGCCTATTTCACCTTGGGAACACTTAGCTAGAGAGTTGACCAAAACTAAACCTCCAAAAACCATAGAAAAATGTTTCAATGTGCTGTGGTTTTAATTGAAATGCCTCTGCATCCATTTTTCACCTTCGACACAATGCTCTCATACAGTGGTCCTAGAGATAAAGCCATTGAAGATTGTATTTGAAGGAATGAAGATAGTTTTTATTGGTGTTCTTTTAGGATCGGCCACAAGGACTGAATAATGCTCCCAAAGAAATACGTTTGGATGAAGATGACTGAACATGCAGATCCAAAGGCCTTTTAGGATATGGTGAACCTTTGGCCTTGGATGAAGAATGTTCTTGGATGAAAGAACTCCAGCTGAAAGACTTTGTCTTTGCCTTTTGCCTTGCAAAGATATGAAAGACAGAAAGGAAGCAAAGATTTGCAGCTGAATTCTTGCAGGGTGCAGTTAAGTGGCTGACACTGGCTCGCAGCCAGCCTCCCCCAGTACTGTGGAATGTCACATGCTTGTACCCCTTACCTGTCTTGTGGGACTCCCCAAAAGCCTCACACACATTTTTATGTTTTTTTGCTTTCAGTTTGCAAGTTATATTAGTAAATTTTAATTACATAGTTTCTGCAATGGTGTTAGCACCTCTGGGGTTTCTGTATGTCATGTGTAGCTCTAAAATGCAGAAAATGCTTATTTATGCTTGGTTGATCAGATTGTACCATGCTTGTACCTGCAACTGAACAGGCAGTTAACTAATAATCTTAGCTTTTCTTCATGGCTAATGACTTGCCTAAGTTTAAAATGGCAAGAGTTCAGTACCTCAGTCAATGAGCTGACATTCACAATGTGGTCAGCCACGGCTGCCTGGGCATTCAAACAGATTTCTTCCTTGAACCTCTGTGTTAAGTCAATAGGAGGATATCTTTGTACATTTCCTGACTAAATATTCAATACTTGAAACTTGATTATACATTTAATTATTTCACCTCTTGAAGTGTCCTTATTTTCTTTATATTCACTTTATAATAAATTGCAGCTCTGTTAGACCAGTTATGTTTAATATCTTAGAATGACTTGAACCACAGTGTTTGCTAAGGTTGACCTTCAAAGTGTGTCTGTATAAAGACACGTTGCCTAACCACGTTGGTTACCTAAGTAATTCTGCTAATGTGTAAAAAAAACCTTTACTGCATACAGAAAAATACTGTACCAAAGTTAAAGGGCTCACTTTGCCTTTGTCGTTCCTTGAATCAATCCATGTGGAGAGAGGTTTAGTGATTTTCACTGTCCTGGGTAGCTCTGTAATTCTCCTGTTGTCATACCAAACCTTTTGTGCCATCTGGGCTCGCTTAGTAGGTCTGCAAGAGTTTACAGTATCTGTGTTCTAAATGTGACCCCAAGCCCATGTAGTCACCACAATTCTCAAAGGACAGACCTGAACAGAAACTCTTTCATCAAAAAGTGCATCCTCCTCCAGGGTAGCTTAGGTGAGCCTAGACTTCCCAGATAAGGACATATTAATTCTCCTGAATATGCTCTGCCGCTTAGAGTTTTTCTTCATCAGTTATTTTTTTTTCTTTCCCTCCCAACTGGTCTAGCTTTACAAATGCAGTTCTAGAAGCTGTTTCTAGCCAAGGAGACTTTTCCATATGATGATATGGACAACTGCCTCTTAACAACCCTTAGCTTTTTACCCGAAGAACTGGGAGACAACAGCCTGTGTTCAACTTGTGGCTTTGCTTGCTTTTCTCCTTGGGTCTCCCTGTGTCTCTTCCTCTCTCCCTCTTTTCTGACCTTACTGTTCATACAAATTGTGCATGGCTACTGGAAATGCCAGTTACTGCAGGTTTTCTTTGCTGGGCTGAATAATATGAAATAATTCCTGCTGAGATACATGTGTGTGTGTGTGTTTGTCTGTGTAAATTGTTAACATAAGCTGCTACCAACTTGTAAAAATGCATTGGGACTACTGGAATGTGTGTATACATAAGGAAAGCTAGAACATGAAATATCTAGGTGCTGGACAGTTAAACTGCATTGTTTATCATTGGTTATTAATGTATTGATGCTGTTTTCTTACTGACCAAATAAAAGAAACCCTTACCAATGCTTTGCTATCGAGTAGTGTATGTGTTAAAGAGGACCAGGGTGTTTCTCAAATAGAAGACAAAATACCAGAAGATATGTCTGGCTTGACCAAAGCAATGTGATTTTACAGTGATCATGCCCAAAACCAAGTCAGTCATGGATTAACTTGAAATGTCTATGTGAAATTAAGTTCTCCTCTCCATTGACCACCATTGAAATTGTGCAGCATTTCTGATTTTGAAAATTTCATCCATGTCAGATAATGTTTTTATGTTGCTCTGCAGCTTTTCCTAAGATTGGGCCTTCCTCAGTTTCTGGGCCATCAGGGGAGTATTTGCTCTTTTTACAGAGTTATTTTCTATGTGGTTGTAGTGGACACTTTGCTGAAGATAATGAAGTGGAGAAGTTTGCTGGTCAGGTATGAGGCTTTCAGTCCAGCTTAGTGCTTTGTTCCTCTGATCCTGGAGCTACCATGCTCGGTTAAAGATGTGTTGCTGCTCCCAAGAGGTGAATAACAGTCAGAATTAGACCGCAAGATGTTTCCTTTTTCACATATTTTCCAGATATTCCTCATATCCTTTTTTCACTTTGTTTTGAGCATCAGTAGTACTGTTGTGTTGGCAAAATGGTGTTGTGTGTTCATCTCCTTGGTCACTTATGTAGCTTCATCTCATTTGGATAGAAATTCCCATGCTTATTTACTACTACTCTACATAATCAAAAGTACTGTAAATCCATTATATAATTCTGAAGGAACATTAGAAAGAGAATTCGTAGATAATCTTGCATGTGGGGATTTCCCCTTGTATTTCCTGTTTGGTGGACATGCTCAGAAGTTCTTTGCTTCAATCAGCTCTGATAGGTCTATCTTCACATAGAAAGGACATGATTAAAAGGTCTTCTATTAGATCCTCATTTTTTGTTTGTTTGGTTTTGGTTTTGGTTTTTTTTGGGGGGAGGAGTGGGTACGTAAAGAATCTCCCTTTTGACTTCCTTTAAATCTGAACTTCTGTGCTTGACTCTTGGTTAGGAGATGATGCAAGATGAGACTTACTCATATTTTGTCTAAAATACATTGAGCCAACATTAAACGAATTTATATGGGGGCTTTCTTTTTGCTCCTGTTTTCTTCTGTTTGCTTTTGTTTCTCAAAGAAAAGCACAAGGGGTGACGTATCTACTCCACACAGAGTAGATGCTTGGTATTGGGGATTCATTTATCATGAAGACAAAACATAACAAGATCCTGAGGCTGAGCCTGAAAGTCAGAGAATTTGATCAGGAAAGATGATGCACATTTTCAGAAGCCAAAGTATTTTATTATTGGAATGCATCATTCAGGGAATATGATAGATTTTCCATTAGTGGAAGTCTTTGATCAAAACTGCATCTCTTTCTAAAAGAGGAGCTGCCTCAAGAGCAAGCAGCTGAGCTTGATGCAGAAATTATTGAATGAGGGAGATTTGCCCTTTTCTTTATGCAGGATGAGTCAGATATGGGTGCCATAGTACCACAAGTAATAGTAGTTATTGTATTAAAGTAAGATTAGACTTTTTCTACAGAGGTGGCACTTGAAAAAATTGTTAAAATAGAGCCTAAAGCAACTGCATCTCATGCTGCTGGCATCAGAGGATGTGTATGACAAATGGTAAAGTTAATTTTAAGGGTAACCTTGTGTGCATGTGATATCAGTAATGTCTGATGGAGCAGATGGATGCCTTTGTGAAGGCCAAAGACTTGGAAAAAAATTTGCAACAGCTTTTGTCTTCACAGGTCAGAACTATGTGTTTACAGGGTGATGTTACTGTGGAATTTCTTCTTTGGTGGCTGAAACAGTTACCCAGAAAGACTTGGGGGCTCTAGATAATTTTCAGGCTGAAGGGTTTAACTGTGTCAGGAGAGGGACATACTGTGTTGTGAGTATGACAGTCTCTTACTTGGTGCTGGGGCACTGTAATTGCCAGTGGTCAGAAGTGCAGCAGGAGAAGAAAATCCTGGCAGACTGGAAATTAGGGTACCAACCTCTGCTGGCAAGCAAAGAGTAAGAGATTTTGCTTCTAGAACTACTTTTTTTAGGGGAGGTTTATTTGGGGTTTTTTGTTGGTTTTTCTTTTGTTTCAGTGTTTGGTGTGGAGGAAGTTGCTCCCCAGGCTTGGGCCATGCTTTTTCTGAAGTGACAGCTGAGACCTACAGCTGTGGCACCCAGGCTCCAAGAAAAGACTAAATTGCCTGGATTTCACTGGATGTATTCACTGGATTCCCACTAAGTAGAACTCTGCTATCACATGATGTCTGTTGCAGGATTTAGTCACAGCATCATCACCACCACTGCTGGATTGCAAACATGTTATAGCCCTGGACCCTGCATGAGCTTAATGCTGGACAGAACAACTCCCTTTGGAAATTATGGTTTTAAATTAGCCAAATTACAGAATTGATCTTGCAAACTGAGATGTCTTATGAAAGTTTGTGTGCAATCACAGCCTTCCCATTGTAGCATCTTATTCTTCATAGTTCTTTTTACTGGACATATTTAATAAGAATCTTTCTACAATCTACGGAGTCTACTTCATAAATTAGGCTATATTCAAATTGTTGTGTTTTTTACAGTTATCTTCATATAATTTCCAGTTGTTTTCCACAATTTCAGAGGTGGTCTAGAGGTGCTCTTCTGCTCTGAGTAATAATTATTTTTCATTCCTGGAGGTATGTAGTGGTCACTGATCCCCCCCTTACCTTGCCTTTTTTTTTTTCCTCTTCTGTGTGTTTGTGTCTGACCTGTGCAGAGACAACTGCAACTGAAAAAGTTTTGCAATAATCTTTTGTCTTTCTGGAACAGAAAGCTTTTTTAGGCTTCAGAGAAGAAGTTAGTATGTTATAGGCCTTTCCCTTAACCCTCTCCCATGATTTTGACCTCATTTAATTAATATCTTTGGTTGATCTTTTAAGCAGTGCTGTTACTTACCCCACATCTCTTTAGCTTCACTTTTCCAACATCAGTTTTTAGAGAAGAGATATCAGAGAAAGCACCAGGCTATAACTTTGTTTGTAATAATCTCTTGTCCTACTAGATCTCTTTTCCTTCCTAGGGAAGTTGGAACTTGCTTTTACTGTGCGTATTTTTATTGTGGAAGTCTGTTACTGTAAATGTGGTCACATTATAAACTTTTATTGGTAAATGTCCAATATCCTCCTCCTTCTGATAGGAGAAGCCACTATGCTTTCATGAGCTGCTATTGCTGCTTGATGTGGGAGGAACAGGAGAGAAGAAAAGAGCAAGAGGATCTGCAGGGGATAATTTTCCTTTGGGATCTAGGGAAAGATTTTCCTTCATCACATTAACACGTGTTTTGAGAGCCCGAGAGAGGCAATTTGCTCCTGCAGAGTTTCTGCAGGCAAAGCATGAACTGTGAAAGGCTCTTAGGACCAGGACCAAACAAGGCAGCTCTGCCAGTCTCCTTGTCCCTTTCTTCTATTGTCCCACGTGGTCCTGGCATGTCACAGCCAGCTTTGAAGGCAAAGCCTTTTAGGGTGTATGAGACCAGGCTGCAGTTCTGGAGTTGGCCTGTAATTCTTCTCCTTTGTGCGCTGAGCTTGGTAAAAAGCCATGCTCCCTCCTCGTTATTGAAATGTCACATTTTGACACTTCTCCTTTGTATCAACTTTCATATTCTGTTGCTCTTCAACAATGCTTCAAAAATCTTTAAGCTCCCTTCCAACCCCTTAACGTTGTATGAGAAGTTCTTAGTTATGGTAAAATAGGCGTGTGCTTCAGAGCCTTACAGCTGACTTACTTTGTGTTTCTCCTTCCTAGCAAGAAGGGTAAAGTGTAGCTTTTAAAAGAACAGAAGTCAAACTTGAATATTGTGATTTTTTTTTTCCCCAGGTACAGTTAAGTGTTTAGTGTTACCTGGAAGCTTTGCATGGGGGCTTGGAGGGCACTATGAAGTTAACATGAAAATTTGGGGAAAGCATGCGTCCACATAAATTCTATCCCAACTTTTCCATGGAAGTTTTTACCCAATTTTCAGGAATTGCTCTAGAAATTTAAGCATTATTTTTGAATATTCTGAGGTAAGATGCCAGAGGAAGACCTTGTGTTATTTTATGTCCTAACTTATATCTTAGTTCTTGTATAGCAGGATCTTTATAGATGTGAGTATGAAAACAAGATGTGAAGTGCTTTGATGACCATGACTTAGAGATGTTGCTTTTCTCCCCTCAAGAAAACCACCTTCAAAATTCATTGTTCAGACTGAAATGCAAGCATTTTTGTGATCCTTTTTTTCCCCCCCATTTTTCTCCTTCATCTCCTCACCCCCACCCCAACCCCCAAGATTTCATTGCCTTCTCACAAGAATATTTACTTTGTGATAGTATCCACAAGAAGAGAGGCTAAAAGTGGTAGTCAAGTGATTGGCTTCATTTTGTACCAAGTCATACACAATTTAGTTTTCAGATAACACAAGAAAAACCACCAACAAGCCCAAAATGCAATATAAGTTGTCAAAAAGCTGACACTCTAAATACCAGAAAATATTAACATCTATTGTCAAGAAAAATACAAAGTATGAATCACTCCATCTCCGTGACACATTTCAAAACTGCTACACACAGCACAAACTATAGTGTTTGATGCTATCAGGGATAATAGTGCTTGAGAGTTCCTCCCTGTGCACCCAGCCTTGCTACTAAAATGGTTCAATTGTCTTGGCTTACACTCTAGAGCAGCAGAAAAAAATTACGAAGATTTTCTGAGGTCATCTTTGCTAAAAATGAAAGCTGATAAAGAATCATTGTTAATGATTCAATCGGAGGGGGGATAGTTTCATTTTTTTTGGTATTACATTATTATTGTAAAACAAAAGATATATCTACATTTAAAATTTTGATTTATTTTCTTGGTACCTTGCAGAATATTTCTAATGTGATATGCCCTTTTTTATCAGTTCAGTTATGTCCTACACAATTTAATTTTAATTCCTATTTTAATTCCTTCTGTTGTCAGCTTCCTGATAGGCACATCAGGAATGATTCCTGTGCTCAGCAGCCATGTCAGTCCCAAACAGAGGAGTCAGAAATATGTCAAGGAAGGCTAAAATATAAAAAACTTGATTGTCTGAAAGGCTTATGAGGAATTGTCCTCCTTTAGCAAGACCATCACCTTTGATTTTTCTTGCATTGCCCCGAGCTGGGGGTCTCCTGTGCTTTGAGCAGGGTTAGAAACAGGGAGAACTGGAGGAGATGAAAGTTTTTCTCTAAGTGGCCCCTTGCAGTCAGCACCAGTCAGTTCCAGGGAGAGCAGTGAGAGATGAGTATCCAGAGTGGTTCCTCCTGTATATTCTGGAACAGAACAGTTCTATTTGGCAATGCTGAAGGAAAAAAAAAAATTAGTTGTAAATATTTGTGTGGGGAAATCACTGTTATCTCTAGAGAACACTATTCAAAAGAAAAATAAGCACAACATTGGACGATTTTAAATTATATAGGGGGTGGTGGGAGGAGATTTGTTTTATTTTCTTGAACTCTGTCAGGCTCAGTGCTGTGACCACTTCTCTGTGATTTAACTCATTTAAAAAAGCCCTCATTTTGGTGCATGTTTGGTGGTTTTTTATGTGGTGTTTGAGGTTAGGTTTTTGGGGATTTTTTAACGGTATTTTTGGTGGGTTTTTTGTGGTTTGGTTTTTTTTTTCAGGGGAGATGTGTTCTTTGGCTTGTTTTGTTAAAGGAAAAAAATCGCAATTCATTTTACCTCTAGGGAAATTCAGACATAGTAGGGAAAGCACTGTGACATTAATTAATCCTGTATTTATTCTATTTATTATTAATATAGAAGAAAGAAATGTAATTTCTGCTTTTAGTGCTTTTACCCTAACTGCAGGTGTACAGTTCCTGCCCCTATAATGAAAAGTTAGACAGAAGAATCTCTGGGAAGGGTGGTTGCAAAATCCCTGTGGTTACTGAATGTTGAAATGCAAGAGGGAGGAGAGGATATAGGACATCATAAGGCCTGTTATAAATATATTATCCTACTTGAAAATAAGACAAATTAATTGTAAATCAAAAGAGAGAATATAGATCCTTACCTAGGTTGCCTGGCATACAGAATGTGTCTTTGAGGATGGAAAGGTCATTGTAAAAGCACTTTCAAAATAGAAGGACATGGTTTCTGTGTCTCTGGTGTTAACTGCACTATTAAAAAACAAAACCAAAAAGGTTCTTTTAAATTATGTTCTGTTTAGGTTGTTTTCATTATTACAATGTCCCAATTGCCTCCAGCTGTTCATTAAGGAATGCAAATAGTGTGCAACTTGTAGTTTGTTCTTTTGACCCTGCACATAAAAAGCCTCTGAAAAAGGATGGCAAGGAACTGATTCTGTTCAGTTTTGCATTTTCACCAACAGGATTGTATCCCTTTTATCCAGTCCCTGATGCCTGTACAGAATTCTAGGAGTCAAGGGACCTCCAAGGGCCATTAGAGACAGAATTACAAAGAGCCCAGCTGAGTGTGCAATTACTACAAAGCCTTTTTTCTTAAACTGGTTAACTTGAAGACATTTGGTGTGGGTATAATTAAAGTAGAATGGGAGGCAATACAATTATTTTTTTCTGGTTTTAGAAAGAAAGGTCTGATGAGAGATTTCTTTTGTCCAGTAAGATCTACTTTAGTTCCTTTCTTTAGTGAAAGAGCAGAGGATGGTGCTACAATTAAATCCAAAGACATTAAAAGGGCAAATCCCACTTTTTTTAAGGAGGAAAAATGCATGTTGGATATGATGGTGCAATACAGTAGAATAACTTCCAAAGACAATTAATGTAAGTACTGCTGTTGGAGAGAGGTGAATGATGTAGGTTGAAAATTATGGTTGAGAATCTGCAGTCTGGAGCAAGGCAGTGCTGAAAGAACATTAAAGTGGCCTGTCAATATGGCCTGATTTCTACCATGACTTTATGTTATTTTTGAAACTTCTTTTTGGCAGAAAGCAAGATTGTGCAAAGTGATGATGATATAAGCAGCATGTTGGATGATATAGCCTGAAAATGAATACACTAAGAAATCTTCAAATCAAATGCAGTTGTGTCCAGGAGGAAACAATTTGCATCAGAAGTGTTCTGTAGCTTGCTGCACAGGCTTGGCAGCCCACACTCCCTCTGCTCTGTGTTATCTCATTAGCATTATTATTTGGGAGCCAGAGTCAAACACTTATATTGGGTAATAGTTATGACTACTTGACACAATGTCAGTAAAATGCATTTTTTTTAATGTAATTAGAATTTTGACAGGAAAGAGAGGAAGAGGCAGAAAATGAGAAATTAGTTATTTCCTGTACCTCTGTCATTGCACACATTAAGCTTCACTGGTGCATTTTGCATGATCTCATGGCAGCCCCTTCACAGCAGCCTGATCACTGTCAGATTTAAAGACAGGATGGACCAAACAAGGGATGATGAGTTAGAAATGTTGCTGATTAGACCTTTTATATTTTTCTAAATCACAAGAGGTCTGAGACAGAATACTGTAATTCTGATCTTGCTGGGGATCTGGGTTTGTGAAAATAGAAATTTTAAATAAAACTTCCCTAAATTTTCAGGTAAAAATTTGCGCTCATTAGCCTGGAATCTCTGTAGAATAAGAGTGAAACTATTATCAAAGGGAAGTCAGTGGAAGTTAATTCTTATACAGGTTTAGGATCATAATAAAATAAAGTTTGTGTTGTCATGGGTTTTTCTTTCCTCTTTCAGAAAAAAAGAGGTTATTTTCTCCTTTAAAAGAAAGATTCATTTTTAAAGTCTTTAATATGGAGCTCAGATTTCAGAGGTCAATGATCTCTGCATAGAGGCAGACATCTGCTACCAGACCTCCATCTGGGACAGATACTGGTGAGGCTAATGTCACTAGGACAAAAATAAAATAAAAAAAATCTAGTTTTTCCTGTGTCATCTTGGAAAGACTCATTCATTTAGAAGTGGCATGTCTGCTTATAAGAATCAAATAATAAATAAGGTTTTCAGCTCGTTACATTTATTCAGCTCTACTCATGGCATTTTCTAAATCTTCTCATAGGGTTTTAAAAAAATCAGATAAATGTATTAATTCTTTCTCTTATTAGTCTTTGCATAATTCGATGAACTGTTATGCTCAGTTTGGATTGTTATACAATTGCAATTCCAAGTGAAATCAGAATTCCCAAGGGACAAGTGCAAGTGTGTGGTAAGAAGAGTCCTCACCCTGACATGGTAGGGACTACAAAATAAAACATTTTGTAGTTGATCAGAAGTGAGCAAGGAAATGGAAGCACACAGAGGTGATGTTACTTAACAAGGGTCACAGAACAATTAGGTGGCAGAGCAGAGATTTTTCCCACTAAGATTTCCTGAGATGATCCAATCATGTGAGGTTGAACTCAGCAGTCTGGGATCTCTTCCTCTGCTTTAGGTAGAGATCTGATAAAACAAAACAAGTTTGCTCAGAGCAAAACACTGACTCAGATTAAGTAAATAAGAGTGAATTCTCTCTCTTGGTTTCTCTGTTCCTCCATTTTTATTTTTCTTTGTAAGAGTCACATATTGCTTCCAGATATAAAATTGCTCCAATCATATTTTAAGTTCCAAAGTGATTATGACAGGTTACTTCTAATTCTTGACTGGCACCTCTTGAGATCTGAATTAATAATAGCTTTATGATACCACTGCCACCTTAGCTTTCTACTAAGATCACTGAAATTGGTATAAAAGCCTTCCTGTTCTTTCCTCCCAGGCTTTTGGCAAAGGTTATACCAAATCACAAGAAATATTATGATACACTTTTTCGTGTTGTCCTTCCCCAGGTTTGAATCGCACAAAAAAAAATCCACTTAATTTGTGTACTTCATTGGAAGTTAAACCTGAATTTTGATAGCAAGTACTTTGGTCAATATTGCATCTTGCTAATGATCTCTGTGCTCAAGTGTGTGTTTTGTTCTTTGGGCTAATGCTGCAATCAATATGTGTGAACTTGTCCATTATCTATTTGTACTTTATTAGTCAAACTTAAATGCCAGGTTCTCTCCGATAATCTAAACAGAGCTCAGTAACCCTGCACTGTTCAGTAATCTCCTTTTCCTAACTCATGTCACTCTCTTTTAATCAGATAGTCTGATTCACCCTCTTCCTCTGACATTTCAAATCCCTGGCAGCACGCTATGTTTAGACAGTGTCATGGCATTTTCTGCAGATGACGATAGAAACGTGTGGGTTTTTTGGTGTCTCGTGTTAGATGTGTATGGCTAGATAGTAATCAGGTTAATTAGAATGAAGTGAAATAAATCTCAGCTTGAAAGGATCATATTCCACTGGAGATGCTGTTGTGGCAGATACAGCAGGTGAAGCTTGGGTTGAAAAGTCCCTGAAACGTGGGTTGTGCCGACCTAAAGCACAGCGTTTCATCTCCCAGCTGACAGCAGCCCTGGCTTCAATCTACAAAACCAAGCAGCTTTTCTGGTTAGTCATAGCTCTTCATACACTGGGAAAAAAGTCATGCTTAAGACTGCAGTGACTCAATCCAGAAAGTTTTGTTTGGAATTGCCCCTTCATGTAGTGATTTCTCCAAACATATTGATCTGGTCCCTCTAAATCCATCAAGCCTTAATAAAGTATGGATGGAACCAATCAGGTGATGAGTACAGATTTCTCTTACTTAAGAAAGTAATGCAATATTGAAATGCACTATTCCCTGAATTCTCACATCCTATTCTTCCAAAATAATGTTTTCAAAAAAATGAGGGGAAAGGTTTAATAGGTGTAGTGTTTCTTTCTAAAGACTAAAAATTGCCCTTATCAGAGTCACTTGTTCAAAGATTAAGCTTATACTGATGAAAAAGACTTGGGAGAAAAAAATCAATTTTATTTTTTCAGTGTTCTTACAAGATTTACCAGTAAAATTTATGTGGCTGATAATATTAATGGTATGAAATATATGGGGAAAGGAATAAAATTAAGAAATGTACATATTTTGAAGAAATGTACACATTTCGAAAAAATGTACAAGTATATAGAATGAGCCAGGTTGGATGTTTGATGAAACATCAAGCATATGGTGACAATTCTGCCACTGGTTATTTTATAAAACAGGGAACTGCAGAGAAGCATCTGTTACCACAGTTTTCAAACAGAGGGACTGTGTATTTCTTTTGACGTATCCTGTATTAGAACAGCACTCTCAAAAGGGTCACACTGGTACTCCCAAAAGTACTCTGTGGAACGTTTTGTATAGATTTCATTTTGCACACCAAGAATAAGTGGCATTTTAAATAAGTGGACTCTCCTCTGGGCATGGAGGTTATGGAACAATTCTGTGGAACTGCTGTAAGATGTAAAATATATATATATATTTACATATATGTATAGTCTGTGTTTGCATGAGACTGTGCTGTGAAAGAAACAGTAGCTACTGCATGCTTAAGTTAATGGCAACTTATTTTTATAGCTGTTGCCAGAGGTGTTTATGTGTGTGTGTGCATGGCAAAGGAAAATATATGTTGTGACTGGAAATGGCCATCTACTGCACCACTCTTATCAAGGCATCCAAAAGCCTCTCTGATGTCTCTTACAAAGCTCCATCTTTTTGCCTGTTCAGTATGTGTCTAAGCATTACCTATTCCTTTTTTTTTTTTTTTAAATTCATTGCTTTCAGTTAGAAAGTGAAGCAAATTAGCAGGTATTTGCACCATAGGTAGAACAAAGCATCTGCAGAGCTCTATGGAAACCCCTCAACAAAATTACTGAACCTTCCTAGCATTGCAGTAACATAAGTACGCCATCCAACAGACATAACTGACAGCTCTATAATTTTGCTTTCCAGCATAATGTTCTTGGAACCTCATAAAATTTTAAAATGAATTCTTGCTAACAAATCCACAATGCTATATGTAGTTATATTCTCCTCAATTGCCAGTGAGAATTTATTTTCAAGGCCTATTTAAAGGTAGATGGAAAGAGGGTCAAATATCATTTAGTCTTGATAAATGTCACCAAAAAATAGTGGAAACATGGAAACATGTAATTATAAATGGAATAGATACATTTCACACTGCACTTTGAAATTCTTGTTGTCTTAAGATCAGTGATGTGCAAGTCACTGGAAAATGTGTTGGGGAGTGATTCTTACACTGATAGAAGTGTATGAAAACCCACTAATATTTCATGATAGTGGCATAAGGGGGGAATAATTGACTGTGTCTTGTCATATGGGAATACCTTATAATCTAACCAGAAATCAAACATAATCATATTAATCTATAGGAGATGTTTACAAGATGTCAGAGATTAAGTCATAGGAGAATAGTACTACTTCATAAATCAGTAAATGAGATCAGTTAAATAAAGTGCTGAGATTTTCTTAAGGGCACATGGAGTATACCGTGCTCTTTCTTGGCTTGCACCCTCTCTTTTTTTATCCTCCTTTTAGGATTTTTCTTCTACTGGTTGAATGTTTAGAAGGAGGAATATATAAAACGTAGAATTTATGAGAGCTTCTGACATTTATGGTGTTTTTGATTAACACTTTTATTAGTCTTGTCTGCAAAATAATTCATTATTTCAGCTTCTCTTTGTAGTTCTCTAAAAGGCTGCCACGATCATCAAATAGATCAGGGCATGCAATAAAAGCCATACTGCCAGTAGTAGAACATACTGTCATATAACCATTAAGACTGTTCTAAGAGCCAAAATGTTGGAACTAAAAGTATTTTTAATGACTTCAAATTGCTTGAAGTGCTTTCTCAGAGCTGAAGGGTGCTGATTTATTTATCTAGTGTACTTACCTAAATTAATTTGGAGAGAACAACTTTGGTTTTAATCCTCTTACAAGTGTAATTTACGGTAATATTTTTGATGGCATATTATATAATGTCTGAAGGAAAGAGTTAAATAGTGCTGGGCTGAGCATTGTCATTAAATAAGAAAATGTGAACAAACTGTCCAAAAAAAGTGTTAAGCAGTGCATCTTACCTGGATTATAGTAATAATTTTCAAAAGTGACCTTGCAGGAAATGCTAATGTCAGTGCTATCTTCTCTCAATCTACTTTTAATTAGTGTTTTAGCACAGCAAGCCAGTACACAAGCTCAAGTACACAAGCAGCTGTTTCAAGTAATTCTGTATCATATCCAGGTGAATTAATTTATTGTTACAACTTCCTTTTTCTTCAGCACACTTACTGAGTGGTAAATGTTATGATTTCGGAAAGAGATCTCTTTTCATTTCTCCTCTTTCTGTTCTAGCATGTCCCAGGCCAATGAAACCTTCCAGTTCTTGTGTCACTCACAACTGAAGGTTATTATGGCAGGCTGTGCCTGATTTATTTCCCTACTTAAATGTGTCAGCATTATGCAATCTATGCCAAAACAGCAGGACCTGGGAACCTGGTTCTGACTGCAGAAACCTGAGCAATGCCACGGAGCTCTGGAGGCACGTGGAGCTTTTCCCTTGCTGTGAGCAAGTAGTGAGAGGAGTTACTTTGACCTCCTTGTTTTCTTCATTGGTAAAGTTGAGGGGTTTTTTAGATCAAGGAGGATAAAGAGGTGAGGTGTTAAAAAGCCTCTCCCTGGTAGGGAAGTAGTGATCATTTTTCCTGCAACAGACCTAGTCTTCCAGAGAAAGCTGAGACAAGATGCTTAAGAGGCTGGAGATATATATCCTGCTTACATAAAATTTAACTCGCCAGCCTGTTAATCACATACTCTGTAGGAATAGAAAGATTTCCCAGAAAAGCCATATATTTTATTAAACAAACTAATGTATTTCTGAAAAAAAAAAAAAAAAAAACCAACAACAAAACAGGCCAGCTTTCAGGAGAAAAAGACCTCTCAAAGTCTGAAAAAAGAAATAACAGTCTTCTGGTTAAATGCGGGTTGTAAACAAGTTTGATTAGTATAACATAAATGGTTAGTTTTGGTGAAATTAGCTCCTATGAGGAGAAATGCAGACTAGGTAAGGATTGAGCAGTTTGATGTTCGTGGCTGGTTAGCAGCACCACTGCCTCTCAATATTTTCAGTCCTCTGCATCAGGCTCTATCATTTACACCTTTTACCTCTGCACTTTTACTGGTGCCCCCCAACTGCTTGAAGAATAACCCTGGGAAATGAATTGAGGAAGTATTGTACTCTAAAAAATACCTCCATTTCCTTTTTTTCTTTCCTTGTTCTGGGTTATTTTTAAGGTTAATCGTTGCAGCAGTGCAGCTTTCAGGGTGAATGGTTGTGCTGGGAAATCTAGCAGGGCCGTGTGCTGTGATGCAGAGATGACAAAGGAAGAACCAATCCCCAGCCCAAGAGGTGACCAGTCAGTGCACAGGGAATTTTAAAGGAGATGCTGTGCTCTAAAGCTGATATCTTAACACCATCTTTTCTTCCATATGAAATAATTGACAGTGATTTTTACTCTAAAGTACCACCAGCAGAAATGGGGTGCCATAGCACATTCTGCAGAGAGGGGTATATCCTTTAGCCTCCAATCTAGAATTCAACACTGTCATTAAAATAGATTTTCAAAAGTATCCAAGGCCCTTAGGGCCTGAATATGTTTGGCAGGGAAAAAGAGAACTGGAACTCAGGTGCAATAGAGCAAAAGTATATGTTAGAAAAATTTGAATTAATTTGAGTTAATGGCCTTTCTCCCACACTATTTGAAGTGTTCAGTGTATCTACTGCTCAGTATAAGAGCTTTTTCATTGAAGACAATAAGCTAAAAGGCACTATAAATTATGAGAAGATTTACTGATGCACAACATGATTGTATGCACTTGAGGGGAAGAAAAGAAAAGGGGGTAATTGTCCTAACACATGGAAAGCAACAGCAAATCTGGAAAACAGTCCTTCAGCAGTCAGCCCTTATAGTCACTCATATTATGTGTAGGCAAGTTGACGGAATAGATTTTAAACCTCTACAAGAAAACTTGTTCATAATGCAATTATATTTGTTGCTTTGGGTTTCTATTCAGTGATTTAGAGGTTGTTGGCATTTGTGGGTTTTGTGGGTTTTTTCGATTTAAGGTCATGGTTAACAAAACTTGGATGCTGGCTAGCCTTAATCTTTGTTCTTTATTGTAATCTCTATGAGTGATCTTTAATTCCTCCTTTTTTTCCCTTGTTGCTGTGAGCTCTGCTCTGGTGTAGGTTGTTCAGTGTGGCTGCCTGGGGGGGTGGCAGCCCCTGGGCTGTGTTTCCACAGGAGTTCAGCACAGACTCTTTGTTGTTGCAGGAATCGGCAGATGGGGGTGCCAATAGCCAGAGACAGAGTTGGGGACAGACTCCTGCTTCCTTGGGACAGAAAGCCCCCAAGTCCCTGTAGCTGAAGAAGAGGAGCACAAGCTGGCAGCTCTTTCTGAGCAGGAGAAATGCTCAAAAGCCACTGCTGCTTCGGTGGCAAGTGCAGGAGGGTTGCCTCACACCTGCCTCACAGTCCCTTGCCAGTAATTTTGCTCCTCTGAGGAAATGAGGAGCAAAATGCTTCTCTGAGGAAATGAGGAATGTTTCTCTGCAGCAGCTCAGCTTTCCCCTTCCCAGGGTGTAAGATGTGACACTGAGGGCATGGCTCAGCCTCTAAAGGCAGAGCACAGCAAACACCTCTTGCTCTGTAACTTTGAGCAAACACAACAAGCTATTGTTTTGTTTGGAGTATAAAAGCAGATGTGAGAGCAAAACAACCTAAATACTTAGTGTTTAATCAAAGGTGAATGTCATCTATAATAAACAATTTAATTTAATCTATCATAAAATCCTATCTTTTATGGCATTTCTCTTCCCTTGGCATTGCTTTTCAGTTAGGGACTTCCATCCATTAATTTGCCTGAGGGAAGAGGGGACTCAGTTCCTTCATAGGATACAAACTGGTATTTTGCAAGTATTATCTGTAATGTACGTATTCACAGATGAAATTCATCAATATTTCTTACTTCCTCTTGCATTTATAACACCAGTTGTTCCCAACCTTTATACTTGCCATAAGCTTTTTATATATTTAATTCCATTCAGAATTTAAAAAATATTTGACATAGCTGTTGAACCCATTATTGTCCTCATTTCAAAAAAAAAAATCACTTTAATAATAGCCTGCTCACTTTTAAGGTTCACTTTAAAGGAATAGGCTTGTTACAACCTAAGTTTATGTGCATTTTTCCCAGCAAGCTACCTACTGACTTAACATTCAGCACCAACTGCAGCTATAATTATCCTGTAAGATCTTCAGATATCAGGAACACTTAAAAGTTTCTCACACTAGTGAATTTTAAGCTTTACTAATTACCGTACGTTGCCAACAAAATCAGTAGTGCACCCTCTTGTTTTATTAATTGCAGGAAGTAACCTGCAATAGGAGTAAAGGAGAATAAAGGAGAACTACCCAGCCAGTGGCTATTACAAAACAGTAACATAACTTTGGTATGTTTTGAAGGAGTTCACTCCTTCAAAAGAAATAGTCAAGAGCTGTTTGGGTTTTGGTTTGTTTTTTTTTTTTAACTTTGAGATTTTTGTGAAAAAATTCTTAAAGGAAAGATATATCTTAATGCATAAATTTTGTAGAATGATTGACGAAGTTGAAACTCCATTTCAAAAAGCACTAGGGTTTGTTTAACTCTGTATTTTTAGTATCCAGAGTTACTGAACCAGACTTTACTTAATTAATAACTATAGGATGTGAGGCAGTTCCAGTGCTGCTTTTTCTATTAACTTGCAATTTCCTCTAGGAAATGAATAAACTGGGGGTTGTGGGGGAGGGGGGAGGCATGGCTGCTGAGAATGAATGTGGCACCACCGTACATTGCCAAATTCATTTGAACGAGTTAAAAACCACGGGTTATAAATTGCCTAAGTTCAATTCTGTAGCTCATGGAACACATTTTGTAAGAAGAACAAAAGCAGAATTTCCAAGATGAATAAGGACTGAGATTAGAAAAGCCAAGAGATCATTTGTAAATGTTCATTAAAAGAGTACTCCCATATTAAAATTCACTTGGTAGTTTATCACTTTCAAAGCCACATGTACATACAATGTTGAGACATGGAGACATGTTTCAAATATAATTTACTTTTTTTCCAGTGTAAACCCTATTGTTTTCATTGAATTTATATTTTGTCACTGGAAGTAGCATCTGGAATGCTCCAGCTGATAAGAATTTTGTAAGGTTTGGGCTAGACAAGAGTTACCTTTGTTTGGAACTGAAAATCTACCAGGGAAGTGTAAAACTGCTGAAGCCTGTGGCTATTTCCTGAAAGTTCTGTTAGATCTGGAGGGACTGAACCTTTCCAAACATTTTCCACATGGCTGAAGAAGGAAAATACTAATACTTGGTGCTATTTAATGAATAACTTAGTCATAGTTTTACCCATTAAATTCAGAATACTTATGTTTTTATTCTGTGTTTTAAATGCTTTAATTTCAGAAGGCTATAACTTATTTATAGGGAGGTTTTGTAGTTAAGTTGTTCAATTGATTGTAAGGACTCTTAATTGAAATATCTTGTTTTCAATTGTTATCCATTAAGAATATCACTGAAGCAGCAATGTTATGTATTTAAACACCTCAAACACTGTAAAATTTTCTGGTGTTTTCAAATTAAATATTTCAGGACATACATTTCTTCCTAATGTTGGTAATTTTCAGTATATTTGAATAGAAAAGAACCATACTTCTGTTCCTACATAAACACCTATTGAATGTGTACAGTGAATTTTCCACAAGTGCTATTTATTGTCTGTATTTATAGCACACACTCAGTAAATACGATTGTTGAAACCAAATTAATTAGGCAGCTATCAGAAATAAGACTATACTAATCTCATGTTTGCTGCAGTAGTTAATTGAATGCTAGTGCAGTTCTGTTCTGAAAACTTCCACCTACAAAATAAGAGGTTTTATTATCTACATGTAAGCACAGGGCAATAAGAACCTTCCATGGTATAAAGCACAGTGTGAGTCTCACTGTAGATTCTCATTTAACTTGTGCTTTTTGAGGAATCATGCCTGCTCCCCATTTTTTATTATTAGACACTTATGGCCAGTGCCTGTGTTTATAACATCATAGTTTGATCTGTATGTGGATACCACTTTAACACATTTATCTTTTGTGTAATTTAAGCTGTGTATAAGTATCTATTCATGCACCTGAAATTATTCCTTGTTCTTGATTAACATGTGCTCGTGAGTTCATCTGAGTGTGTCTTGTTATTAAGCTTCTTTATTAAACTCACCTTTTAATTTCCTGAGTTAATTAAAGATTTCTGTTATTTTTACAGTCTCCCTGGTTGTGTGATGGCAAGTGTAGTATGTTTTACTCATTTGGTTTCTTGTAATTTATCATGCTGTCAACAGAGCTGTTGAACTTTTACTTTGTGTTTAGGTATTAGTAATGAGTGAACGAAACAAATGGTGTTATAATAGCTAACATGTATTTGTAAATGATATTAAAGTGCTATCTTTATTTCGAGATGACATAGACATTGAAAGAAAAGTGACATTTCATCATTTTGGTCTTTGTCAAGAATACGGTATAATAGTGTTGGTTTAAATTTAATTTTCCTTAGTTCTAAAGACCTAACTTCATTTTTTAAAAACCTGTTCTTCTTGTAATAGGTGATTACATCTATTTTCTTTTGCATCATATTTCTGTGTTCTGCTTTTATTAGGGACTAGTGGAAGAGCACCCTTTACTCCCAGATTTTTGGGCTGTGTGGTGCAGCTTCTTAAAATTTTGGATATTTGGAATTTTTAGAGAAATTGTTGTAACCAAATACAGACAAAAAATCATATTATCTTTTAGCCTTAATTCTTCAAAATTCAGAAGAATTTAGGCATGTAAAAAATCTTTCCCTCATCATTATATGCTGCAGAGATGTTGATGGTGAAGGCATTGGATGCCTGTGTGCACTGGAAATTATAGAACCTTGGTACCAAAACCCAAGGAACTTAGAAATACATGCCATATATAATCCCTCTTATTTATCAAATGCAACTCAGACAGGAAAAATCGTGAATTTTTTATGCAAAATATAAAATCTGAGAATTTTACCATTTTCTGTTTTTCAGCATAACCCTGTGCCATGTGCTCTGGGATATGACCCTGCTTGAGCAGGACCTCACTGTGGTCCCTTCCAACCTGGCCCATTCTGTGATTATGCAGTTGAATTAACAGAAAGTGGCTTTATATTCAAAGATTTAGAAAAGAACACCCAAACTTTCTGAGGGGAAGAATTTCACGGTTCTAAATTACTTCTTTTTCTTAAATGTATAATGCATTTAGAGTGGGTAATTTTGTGATGTCAGTTAGTTCTATGCTTTCTTCAGCAGGACTTGCATAAGCTGTGACATTCAGGAATTATGTGGCCTTCCTAAAGTGATATTCATTGAATGTTTTAATCTTTTCTATGTGTGTGAGCAGGAGCTTGGGAGGACTTGCATTACTCACAAATGAGCAATATATGAGTTATAGATCACACCAAACAATCATCAATAAAAGCTCTGTAGATCACATTGCCATACATTATGCATATGGTACATGTCTAACAGCAGAAAAAAAAAAGGAAATTAGAGACTGTGGTATGGGTTTACTTCTCGTATTCTTAGATTATAAAGCTAATTACTTTGTTTCAGCCTAAATATAAAGACCCAAAGCAAGTGTTCTGTATCTTAGTGGAATGCTGTGAATTTCCAAAGTTAATTTATCCAACCTTTTAATTTCCAGCTCCTAGGACAGTTAGGTAGGAGGCCCAAAAGTGCTCACTGGTGCTAAGTGACATATCAAGTGTATATACCATGAGCTTTTAGGTAGGTTCCAGATCTTTAAAACTGAGAAGTGCCTTGACATTTAGAGCTGGGAAAAACTGATACAAAATACATTTAGATATTAAAATCAGCCTATGTCTCCCAAAGAAGAGGTTTTTTGGTCCTGCAAGTGTGGAACAGGTGAACAGAGGTGCAATGGATTATATCTGACACAACAGCTGTGATGATGGTCTGTGTGGGATACAGGGGAGTGTTAATTTAATCATCTGCATGCACATGGTAATGGGAAGGAAAGACGTGAGAGATGCAATATTGAAGAGCTCTGGTAACATGTTTTTAGATGATTTGATGAGTTTACTTTCAGAAGAATCTGGAAAATTGCAAAGACAAGATGTCTCGTGTTACGCAATCTGTTGCAATCAATATGAAATGGATGTGCTATAAAAATCGGGATCTTGAGGGAGATCACTGAGAGAAACAGAACTGCAGGAAAAGGTTAGATCTCTGATTTGTGGCTCTGCTTTCTCCCATCATAAATTTTTGTTTTCAACCTTTGGTGGTTAGCAAGTTCATTTTATGTCTTTATTTTCTTTTCAACTTGTAATGATCCTTCTCAGCTCCTAAACACTATATAACAGGGACCTAATTACATACAAGTGCTGTTCAGAAAACAGTTCTATCAATTGGAGAATTAAAGATAAAATAAAGTTCTCTGAACATGAGAGTCACAATGATCCCTTGCTGAAATGTTGGTGGAAAACATAAAACTACCACTGAAATATTAGTACTAAATCAAAATTAGTATCTGCCTCTAAAGTCATGTGTGCCAAATTATGTGGAGTCTGTCACAGGACATGCTGTGGAAAACCAGTCACTTCCGTGTGTTTTGTGCAAATGGTCCAGTATTTGTGGTCATCACACAAAATCTTTTTAGGTGTGGATTAACAGCAATGTAGGTAATACCTGTAATTTATAGTAAGGTACTGAAGAGAAGAGGGAAGGATGAGAAATGGATATGATGGCAGGACTGGAAGTGCCTCAGAGTAACTGTAATCCCTTCCATGTGATTGAGTGGCACCCTTGATGTGCTTCTGTGTGGTAAAAATGAATAATGCCTCCTGACACACGTCAGTGAGTTATCTGCTTGTAAGAACAGAGAAGATGGTTTCCTTTTGTACTAGAAATTGCTCCTAAGCATGGACAATAACAGTGTCTGTCTCTGTCACAGCTGTGAGCATCCCATAAGAAAAGAGCTACAGGGTGTGCATCAAGTCTTTGTGAGCAGATGTGACCCTTAACAGCATGCTGGGAATGGGATAGATACAGAGTGCTTTAGGTGTATAATGCCAAATATGTTATAAGAAAAAATGATACCCTTATTGCACATGAAGTATCCATGTGCTCCCTAGGAGGTTGTGAGAGACCAGATTTATTAGGGTGCTTAGTTACCCCTCTTGAAGCTGGTGAGAAACTCCTGTGAACACTGCAGAGTGTACCAAGTGCTACAGTGTAAAGTCAGGGAGAAGTGAGCTTTGAAAACAGTCTTAAAGGAGACTAATATTGATTAAAAAATCAAAAATATGAAAGAATTTTCTGGTGACCATTGGTGTTCTGGAAGACCAGAATCTTGGGAAATGCTCAGAATGATGTGCCTTTCTTTCTGGAGGGAAAATTTTTTAAATTACTTTATCTGCAGAAGTTATTTTATTTTAAAAGACTGGCTGTCATGACTTTCATCATAGGAAATGTACAGTCTTCTCTGGCCTGGCTTCTTACAGCTCTGGAATACACAACTCTTAGTGCTGCTAAAGCACCTGACACCTCCTGGGAGCAGCAGACACCTGCAATTTTTAAAGCTTTCTCATAATAACAATGACTCAATTAGAGAGAATCCAGTGATCTGCAATCTAGACTGTGAGTCACTTGTCTTTTTCCAATTACTTTCTGTATACTGAGAGAAGTCAAATATTTACAGCAGAGCTGAGAGGTAGCAGGAGGCCCTCACCAGCTTTTCCTACCTCACAAGAAATGCCTGAGCCCTGTTATTGAGCAAGGGTTTGTTTACAGATGGTTAATTAGGGACCTAACTGAATCTTTTAGAAGGATAGATGCAAGTTGATTAACATCTATATCATCTACATGAGTAGCCTTTAATAAGAAGGCTCTTACAAGAAAAAATAAAGTGATATATGCAATTAAAATCTTCAGCTTGCTCAGCAGTTCACAGAAAATTAGGAAACTCTAATGAACAAAACCAGGCAAGCTGGAGAAAAATTATAACTATACAAAGAGGCCTTTCATGTGAACATAAAAAAATGTTTTAAATATATAAAGAATATATAAAAATAAACCTCAATATTAGAAAGATTGAATGGGCGAAATGTTAATGATCCAAATTAAGTCTGTCATTATGTATATGTTCAGATACTTCTCATCACTAAAGATTGCCCAAAGATAATTTTTTTTTCTTAAATGTAGAAAAATATTAATCTGTATTTTAAATTACATTATTTATGCTAAATTCATAGATGTTTGAATAAGGACAAAACCAATTGGAATGTGAAGGGCAAAGATTGCTTGAGCAAAGACTGTTAGCTGATAAACAGACCAAAAAAGATAGTGTTTGGAATTGCAAATTTCTACACTAGGTGATTCTGCAAAAACAAGGACTTTACAACAATCAGAGCTGGAAGTCATCCAGAAATGTCACAGCAGAAAATCAGAGACAAGGAAACTGGAGAGAGTAGAAACCATTCTGGCAATTTATGATCAAAGAGAACTAAAAGACATTTATTAAATTCTTAAATATATTGATGGCTCTAGAACCTTTTAGTGCAACTCATTTCAATAGACATTTGGGGAATTATGAGAAATTGCTCTGTCTGGGACTAAGGAGGTTTTCAGGAAGATTTTTCATTCAAGGTCTTTGACGTAGCTTTTATTATGCTTAAATTTTTCCTCCAACGTCATATTCCAGAGATTTCTGATAGCATAGTAAGAAATAATGACAGGATTTTTATGTGGGTAGCCTACCTGCACGTATGTACAGTTCCATATGTTTGGGGAAGGTCACCTTAAGTCAATGTGGCCTTAATGGAGCTTACTGAATTAAGCTGGGAAGTAGGGGGCAGCTGGAGTTCTTGCATGGCTGTTGTGATCCCTTGAGTGCCCCTATCCAGAGCATTTGGCTTTGGCCACGTTAGGCCCAGCCATCCATAACTTCTCCTCCATGGAGAAAGCACAACCTACTTCACAGACATGAAATCTTTTAAGATGTTCTGGGTGTTTCTGCCAGTGAAAAGACAGCTTGTGTGTTCTCTGGACCCTTAACCTTCCTGTAACCACAGCATTTAACTACAGCACTTCCCTTTCTGGGCTTTGGTCCACCAGGACATGTGCCATGACTTTATTGCATTCTCTGTGTTCTGTCCCACAGAGTCACTTCCAAATTGTAGCTCTATCTTCATAAAACATGCCTGCTTTGTCTATGACCTTTTTCCAGAGTGTCTTATGCCACACATTTCTCACACTTAAAATATTTTATGACTATTTTTAATTTTATTATTATCTTCAGCACACCGTTGCAAGAGAGCAAATCACCACAGCTAAAACTCTTTAGCTGGCCCTTTAGTTGTGCTCTTTTGCTTAATGCTTTCCTGCTCTGGTGTGTTCTAATAGATGCCAGTGGCACACGCAGTCCCATACTCCTGTATATTCTTATGGAAATCTAATTCTGCTCTGATTGCATCGCTGTATTTTAAAACAGATTTGTTTTACAATAATGAAAAGCAGGAATCCTTAATGTTACCTGAGTCAAGGCCAAGTTTTAAATTAAATTGTAAGCTCTGGATGGAACTGGTATTAGGGGAAAAATGTAATTGTCACACATCTCAAAGATAACTGAGAAGTTTCTGAAAGATTTGGGTAAAATTGTCCTATTTGAACAGAAAAACAGTATAAAAAGTTAAAGAAGACTATGAGCACATTGCAGTAAGTTGAGGATGAAAATGGCTTTGTAATTTTAATTACAGTTGTGACCACACCTGTCATGAACGTACCTATATTTTGAGATATTAATATCATTTTATCCTTTATAAGGACTTCTCTGTAAAAGGAGACAGAAAGGCGTCAGACAAAGAATATTCACAGTGTCCACATGGTACATTCATTCTGTAATAAAATTCCTTCTCATTTCTTTGCTTAGCCTTAAGTACGGTTTTCCTTTCCCTGTGTACAAAGAAGCCAGCTGCCACTCCTTAACCTCTGTTTGCAGTTTGCCCTGTTCCCCATCTATGGGAGCTGAGTTGTAGCAAGGGGGGAGGTGGATAAATACCAAGCACAGGTATGGGACTTCACCTGCCCCTTCCCACTGGTACAGACCACGGTGCTTCCAGGTCACCCAGCAGTGACATCTGTGCCCTCTCCTGTCCCCTCCCTGGGGATGCACTGAGAGCCAGGGACCCTGCAGTGCTGAAGCCCCACTGTCCTCACTGGAAATGGGATCCAAACTTTCACTCTTCCAGTGCGATTCACAAAGAGAGCAGCAGGTCTGAGACTTGTGGTTATGACACGACAGGCCACTGAGAGATGCCTTCTGGGTGACTCATGGGCTTCACAAGGTCTACTAAGAATGAAGAATGGTTTAATTGCTAAAGAGGCTGGGGCTGGCATTTAGTAACCACTGCTGGTTTTGTGCTGCTGATCTAACCACAGGAATTAGCAGTGGGTTCCTGTTTTTCACTGTTGTTGAACAGGGAAACACTGCTTTGAGTGGCTGCCCACAGGAGGGGGGAAATGAAAGAGACAGAGTTTAGTGCTGAATGGGTACAGTGTGCATCATTTTATGGATGGCTGGTGCTGTGATACAGTCCCTTCTTAGACCTACAGAAACCCTGTCTTGTGGTTACTACTGAAAGCAAATAACCAGCAAGAAAATGTGCACAGTTGAAAACTTACCATGGGATGCAGCCTTAATGCAGAGCACTGTAGTTACAGCCCAGGGTAATAAAGAAGTGTTTGTTTGGAATATTTTACAAAGCTTGGTTTCTATAGTAACAATCATCATGAATACTTTCAGCTTCAGAAATAACATCTGCTTGGTGACTGATCTCAAATCTCAGCCCTTGCTGAAGTAAATAAGTTCCTGCTCCTTCTGCTTATTGTTAGCCAGTGGCATTTGATACAGAGCATTTATTTCCATAGGACAGGGAAAGGTGGTGGGAAGGGGTGGGAAGAGGAATCAGAAAATAATGTGTCTGCCTCTTTATCCTTTAGTCAATGCTAAAATAAATCAGAGTTTACATAGAGACCAAAAGTAAATGTGTTATACTGTTCTGTTGACTGATGTACAGGACAAACATTTCTCTGCTTTAGTCTTGTCAGTGATTTAAACTTTATACATAAATTTAGGGGAAGAGAAATCATTTGGTTAGATATGAAAAATGTATGGGCAAAGTACAAATCTTAACAGAATGCAAGGCTCTGAAGGAAACTTCAATGAAAAGTTCAAAAATCTCTGAATTTTCAAGGAAACTCTTTCAAAAAGGTGGTCAGTCTGCTGTGAAAATGGTATTTCTTTTGAAGATAAGATGCTAAAGTCATCATCACTGCTGCTAAATTTTGCAGTGTAAAATTTAAAGTGAGAACAGTTTCTGAAGCAAAATAAATACTTTCATGCAATAAGGATTGGGACTATAGAATTTAATGTGAATCATGATTTTTGTTGGTGGTTACTGAGTACTACCTTAATGAAAAGAATAATAAATATATGACATAATTAGAAGTTCTGCTGTGCCATAGGAAATATGACTGGAGCAGAAGGGTGAGTTGAGCTGGGCCATATTTCCACAGCACTGATTTTCAGTTAGCAATGCCCAAAAGTGTAAGCAAGCTTGGAATATGGTAACAAAAAAGCCCCAAACAAACAAACAAAAAAAAAAGCCAAAAAAAAAAAAAAAACCCACAAAAAAAACCAACCAAAAAAAAAAACCCAATCCCCCCCACAAAATCCCCCAAAAAAGACCTGCTTACTTTCTGTTTAAGTGGGGTTAAGCAAATACTTTATACTGTAAATCTGTACTGAATTAGTAAAAATTATACAGGTTTTGTAATATTTTAAAGGAGCAGTCTTTTCTTTAATAGTAAAAAATCAGTCTCTTTAAAAAAAAAAGTATTCCATCAGATATATTGAGCTAACATGAGTAACAAGAATAAATAGTTTCATTCATGCAAGTAATTGTGTTTGCTTTAATGCAAAGTTTCTCCAAGCACTAATTCTCATGTGTCTAATTATTTGTCAGATTAGATCCTGTAGCTTCCATTTTTTGGTGCATTTTTAGTGATAGTCTGAATATGAGCACAGTGAGTACTAACAATCTTGATGGAGAGCATCTTAGAAAGCAACATTAAGTGATAATACTTGAGCTTATTTGCAGGATTTTTCAAAGACAGTATTAATAAATGAGTAACATAGTGTCAGATTTGTAGCTGGTGTAAATCAAAATAGTTCTGCTGGTACTCAAGTGCTGTGCTAATTTAAGCAGCTAATATTTAGGATTTGAATTAATTCATAAGATTAGAATGAAAAACTACTCAGTTATGTTTTCAAATTGGTGAATGGTCAGAGCAGGTGATGGAGGTCCTCAAGAGAGGAAAGTGAGACACATCTTGCAACACCTTAGACAAGGTCTGGTTTGTGCTTTCCCACTCCTGCCAGCCTGCCCTCTCCCTTTTCCCCTGCTGGCAGCAACCACTGCCAAAGCAGTTTAACACGTGCTGCTGCTACCACCACATCACACAGCAAAACCAGGCTCCCTTTTGCTGCCATCTCGTTCCTTTTCCTTGGATAACAGAAATCTTTTCTTTCTTGTTGCTCTTCCTGCTGCTGGAGCAGCTACGATCGGATCCACAATGTCCACGTGCAGTCACTGGGATGAAAACTTCTATAGACTTTCAAATCTGAAATAGGGATCATTTGTTTCAGAATGGTTTTGGCTCTGGTGTACACACTTTACAGCTGTCCTTGGGCCATGGCAAGGACGATGAAAATAAAAGCTATGTCATGCTTTCAGACGTTTGTTCGTGTCCTCCCTACATTCCCTAGTCTGTGATCTGTGTAAGTTGTCGTGATAGAAAGTAATTTGTTATTCTGGTGCCATTAACATTTTTTTCCTGCATTAAGAATATTGCCAAGTTTGCACTTTAATCCCTTCTGCTGACAGCTAGTTTTCACAATGTCTTGATTTAGTTCTCTTTTTTATTATTACGATTCCAGGTAGAAATGTTTTAATTTATCATTCAGTAGGCATCCTGCATGTGGCCAGGAGGTTAAAAAAGAACTTGAAAAGGCATTGCTGAGGAAAAGTTCACTAACACTGTATTGTGGATGACATAGAGGG
Source organism: Ploceus nigricollis (assembly GCA_013399945.1). Lineage (NCBI taxonomy): Eukaryota > Metazoa > Chordata > Aves > Passeriformes > Ploceidae > Ploceus > Ploceus nigricollis. Next base: position 645,484 of record VXBC01009900.1, on the reverse strand, counting down.
TACTATATTTTCTTTCCGATTTTGCAAGAAATGCAAAATACAGCATAATCCTTTTAGGACACTTGCCTTTCCTAACCCTCACGTCTGGCATTGGTCTCCTAAATGATGATCAAACCTTATCTTTTATGACTCTAGGGTGCTGCAGAGCTACAGGAATAAGGTCTCTGCAGTCACAAAAGGTAACTGTTAGTCAGAACTTCTGCCTTCTGTCTGAGTTTCATTGTCACAATGACAGATTGAAACTTTATGATCCCCCCCCAGAGCAAAGGACAGCCCTTCTGGGCTCCTCATGGACATTTCAAAAGCCTGCAGCTGGTTCAGTTTGCTTGTTCCCAGTGAAAGCAACCTGTACTGTGCTCACACTTAGCCCTGCCTATTACCACAGCCACACTGTCAGCCTGCAAGTGAGGCAGAGTTTAAATTGTGCCTTGTACTTTATCTTTCCCAACCCTGGAAAGTTAGTAGTGGCTCTGAGGGGACCATGTCCTGTTCTACAGGCAGTCTAGGGTAAGATTAACCCATTGTGACATATGGGAGTGACTCTCTGCTCTTAAGTGATCAGCCCAAGCTCAAACAGTGATGGACTGTCAGTTATTCGTCCCCAGGGAAATGAGTTTTCATAGATGAGTCTTTAAGGCTGAATTGTAAAGGAATAATAGAATTCTCTACTTCTCATTTCTAATCCTTGGAGATCCAGCAGATATGCCCATCTGGGAAACAAATGCCCATTAGCATCACTTCACTGCACAGCACCACTTTGACTTACAGGATGGCAGTCAGAAGAATTTACAGGAAGGTATCTGGGGATACATGATTCCTGGTATATGCCACAGACACAGAGTCTCAGGTGCTTTTCCCAACAGGATCTACCTGGATGCTGCCAAGATAAATTTCTTTGCACAAACTGGACGCTGTCATTGCCAGCCTTTAATCAGACATATAGAGCTTAATAGGGGAATATTCTGGAAGCTCATGGGGATATCTCTGGCAGTAATCCAGTCCAACTACTACACACACCATCCGCTCTAAGTTATGTTCAATATTTTCCATATTAACCTGGAATTACCCTCATTAATGGGCAAGATGTAATAGTAAAGTAAAACCAAGTTTATTTAACAGTATGAAGATACAGGGAACTGCATACATGGGCATACATAGATAAAGAAATGTAAGCAATGTTCCTTGCAGCCACCTGATGTTTTTAATTAGCTCCAATGTCTTGTGCTCTGTTCAGCCACTCATGAAAATCAAGAAAATTGTAGGATGGTGCACACTGATGTCACAGTTCAGGAAAAGCAACCTCTAGGTAGTAGGACAAAAGCTGAATAGCAAACCTCATAAGGAGTTCTTTCTGGAAACTCCATTGAAAATAAATGTATCTGCAGGTGTTTCTTGTAGCTTGGTTTTAATAAAACAGTTTTAATCAGAATGTCAATTCATAACTCTCTTGCTAATGAAATGCCACATGACATAGTATAAGGTTTTGAAATGAAGTCCTTTACTAGATTAACTGAGAGTAACTTTGTTGCAAATAAAGATAGTTGTTATAATTGATCTATGACTCTTCTGAGCATAAACACTTTAAGACTAATATATAAATTTCAGATCAGTACAGAACTCCCAACCATATTCTACTCAGAAAAGACTGCATGAAAGAATGCAGTCTATCATTGTTAGAGCTGAGATAGAGAAGCAAGACAATAAATCGAAGGATAACAATGCAGTTTGTGCACTGGGGCCATAATAACAGCTTGGTAATCATAATGTCTTCTATTTATTGTTCATTTCCACTGCTTTTATTATGGAAAATAATGTTCCAGTATAGTCTGAGATTTCCATTTCTATTTTGAAACAAGGAAATTAATGATTTGTGTTCTGAAAAAACAGTGGGGCAGGATTACAATGGAAAGATAATTTGCTGTTAAAAAAGTAATGAGAAATGTTAGTGTAATTTTGATTGGGTTGCATTAAATTATCAATAAAGCTTTATTAGACATGCTAGAAGTTTTCAGGTAAAACTTGTTCGTTTTGAAGGGCTAATAGGGTTGGTAGAGTCCTCCCAGTGAATTGGTGAAGTTGGATGACTCAGTCACTTTGTCACAGAAGCAAGGTGGTTGTCTTAAGTCTCTTCCAGTTTAGGTAGAAAGAATTATGAGATACAAAAAAAGTTCACCTGCTTTTGCTGCTGTTGGTAATGTGGTTATGTACCTCCAATAGGTTAGTGGGACCTCATTACCCAAAACTAGAAATCAGTTAGAAAACATCAGGCAAAAGAAGGTGCAGTGCAGAAGCTCAAAGTCCTGAGGACACTACTCGGGCTCTGGGCCATTCCTGCAGGTTTAAATGAGGTCAAGATTTCCACTTGCTGATTGCAAGAGAGGAACATTATGTGGTGTATTAAATGAAAATCTTCAGTAGGTGCTCAGAATTTCTGTAAAACCCTGGAGTCATGTGAAGAACTGGTGTTTCCTCTACCAGCCACAAGCAGTGTTCAGTACCCCAGCCTTGTTTATTTATTCTGTCTCTGTGTATCCTGAAGTATATTTCTCCCTCACACAAATGATGTTTTGTGAAAGCTTTTAAAGCTTTTTTTTTTTTTTTTTTATTTTTTTTATTTGCACTATCATTAAAGCTCATTACTCATTGAATAAATCTGTGGAGAAAATTGTCAAAACTTGTGGGTGGGTGGGAAGCTCATACTCAAAAGTATGTTAATGAGCATTAGTTCATTAGTTCACCCAACACTTACAGAACAGTAATGTGGTGTAGCACTGACAGGCTGCAGAACCCATGCTGATGGCTTTGTTCCTGGCTTTGCCTTAGCTCCAGCACTCTGGAAGTGTCAGGTTCTCCTTGGGGCAGCAGCAGGTGCTGTGAAAGTGGTGGGATTTTGCTGGGAGGAGCAGACAGTGCTGCTTCTTTCCTCTGACATTACTGCTGGGTTTGATTCTCTTGGTAAATGGCCGTGGAAACAATCAGGTGGAGGTAGGATGGATGTCATCTACATATAGGAGTCTTCCATCTCCTTCTCCTGGAAGGATAGTGGCACAAGGGACAGTTGGAATTTCTTCAGGAAAATGGCCAAAAAAGCCCCAGCCAAATGACATCAGTGGAATTCTGTGATTTTGAGAGGGTGAATTTTCTTTCTTTTTCTTAGCACTGCTGAGAAGTCTGCCTTTACTGCACTGAAAATGGTCAGAACAATCACAGCATTTGGCACTTCAATGATAGTTCAGAGAATTTCACCTCAAAGATGCATTTAGTAAAAGCAGAACAGGATAACCAGGGTTCATCCTCTTACCATAAAAAACAGAGTTAATATCTGCTTTCAACTGTGTTTTAAAAGTGGCGACAATGCAATGTAAAAACCAAATTTGGTAAGGATGTTTTGGGAACAGCTACCTTGATCAAGCTCTACATCCAGGGCAGCTGCAGGAATGCCAGTGAATCCTGAGCAGGCACTGAAGAGACCAAAATGTACCTGGCAGGTAGAGATAACTTTCAAATCTTGGGAGATTTTTAATACTAATAGTAAGACTATCAGGTTCTTGAGGCTTTTGAATTTGCATGTAGGCAACTTAATTTGACCAAATCCAACCTGGGTACTCAAGTGCATTTTGGAATCTGAGACCTCTGTATCCCAAATAAATCATGTAACTCAGAAAATAACCAAAGAATTTAAGAAAAGCACCAGAAGTTGAGAGCAAATGAAGATGTGCATACTTGTAATATAACAGTCTGAATTTTTTGTTTCCTCCTTTTCTGCATCTCTTACCTCTTCAGAGGACACAGGTTATTTTTTTTTTTTTTTCATTTTTTCCCCTCCTCTGAAATCTTGCACATTAAAAATCCAGAAAAGTGGCTGTTTACATTCTGAGTCTGGTCCTAATCCTGTTGCAACAACAGATTTGCTTGTTTATTTGCCCAGGTATCTAGCTTAGTTTGTGTGGAATTCACCAGATTAATGCTGTTTTAATAATATGATTAAAAACGTTTTTTAAATTGACATAATTAATTAATACAATAAGAAGTATAATTCAAGCTGTTTTTTATGAAGAACTGAAGTTTTATTTATAATGAATTCTTGTAAGTACTACTAAGACTATTTTAGTTAGGAAACATTACAGTGATTAATGCATAGCTGTTTGCATTTTAATACTTGATTTATGTATCAGATCTGTATTTGTGCACACTGTCAAACTTTATTCTGTTCTTGTCAAAATACTTATTGCTTCTGACAGGTGTAACATGCTCACATTAATCCTTAATTCCTTGATTCAATTTTCTAATTGCTTTTTTGGCATGAGTTTGGAGCCATTTAGTCTTACGTGAAGTATTTGTCTTATGGTATAATAATGCACTTTTAAAAATTGGATGCACCTAACTTAGACTGTTGAAGAAAATATATAGAGGGATATTACTTAGTACTGAAAATCAAAAGTTTTATAGCACTTCTGAGAGGCACCACTTCTTGGAATACAGATAGAACCAAAACTCTTTCTACTTTTCATCTTCCCATATTCACAATATTAAATATTTTCATAGATTCAAATCAGTGCTGAAGTTTCAGTGCATTTTGCCCAAGGAGATGCTGAACACTTAGAGCAACTCCATGAACATTCCCTGTGTTATTGTTCTCCTGCTCTTTTCACCTCTTCAGGTTTTTCCTCTCTCATATCACTGCTTCCCACTTCTGAGATTGCTTAGAATTTGAGATTGGACATGGGAGAAGTTCACACAGCACCATTAAAATCCTACTGCTCTCTGCTGCCCATCCCACCCCCCAAGGGGAACAAAATCCCCTTCCCAGCTTCTCCTTGGTCTGCACTCCTAAAGCTGATCAAATCTTTTATTCCCAAACAGACAAATACAATAATGCAAGGTTTGAAGGGTTTTCAATACTTAAATAAATATACTCACCTCTTTTGCTGCTTTCTTTTATAAAACATGAATATGGCATACACTGCCATATGGTTTTCTGTCAGCAATGGTAATATTGTCATCTGTCCTGTGAAGGAAAAGAAATAATTCGGCCCAAATCTGTTTCTTACTGAAACAGATCCAAAAGAATTTTCCAAAGCTGGGTATTTCCTCATAAACTCACCAGGCAGATGAACTTTGACTTTTTAGGACTTTCAGGAAAATATTGGGAGAATGTAGAACCTTTTCTCTAATAAAAATCTAGGAACCTATGAAGATGACTCCTGATACTTATTTTCTGTGAATAAATGCATGAATACACACTTAAATTGGGGATAAAACTTTATCTATTTTTTTTAATTGTCTGATTTAATCCTTACCCTCTTGACTTATTTCTTCTTTCTATATCCTCTGGATTACTCTTCTTTTTTCCCTATCAATATTAATAATATGCTCTTTGATGCTTTTATTCCTTCATAGTTTTCTGCCACTTGCTTTTTCACCTTCCCAACTGACACACCTCTTTCTGTCATAGTGTGTGTAAAAAAGGGAATATAGGAGTAAAAGTTTATCAAAGAAGTGTTTGTTTATTATGTCTTCCACTGATAAAGTTTTATTAATCTGTGATTGTCATTTGAGGTTTTGGCCAAAAATGTAAGTCACTTTCTGTACAAGGGATAAAAAAAAAAAAGATAATTCTAGCAAGTAAATCATGGTGGCTTACTGCTTTGGGCAAACAAACTTGTACCTTATCTCTTCCAAAAAACCCGTGGAAAATGCATGATAAATGGCACATTTCAGAGAACATGTTATGTGCCTGTGAAATAACTTTGATTCATGGTTATGTATTTATCTTTAAACAACTGACAAACCTTAGGCTATCTAAATTATTGTCATTTGCTCTATGCTACTGTGTTATTTTGCTAGGGAACCTGAATGATGTGAGGTTAAGATAAGACATCTTGCTTCTGCAGTCATATTTTTTTTATAAAGAAACAAAAGCACAAGATTCTTACTGTATTTTATTTTTGGATGAAGTCCTTTGAAAGAGTATTTATCAGAAATCATTTCCTCCAATTGTGTTTTGAAGAGCATTAGTATAAACTTCAAACAGAGAAGGATGGGGCCTGTTGATCAAAGGGTTCACAGCAAAAGAAATTATCTTCATGTGGATTTATAAGAAAGTAATCACCAAATTAAAAGTCATAGCAGTGAATTTGTTCCTTTCAGTTGTGTGTCTGCATAAAGTGTTCTGAATTACATTTTACAATGAAGAATTCATTTTCTTTGTGTTTTCAAATAGTTGTTTGATTTGCTGTTGTGACAAATCAGGAATATTGACTTAAATGCTCTATTGCTTGCATTAGTAACACCAGCTGGAGCTTTTGGGGTTTTAGTTTTTATCATTTGGTAAAGGTTTTGGTGAATGTAAGTTGTCATTCCCTATGGCATGGCATTTTTAAATTAGATGTCATTGTTTACCCAAGTTCTTTAATGCTGTAGCTTTAAAAGAATCTACAGAAATGCCTTTTATACATGACCATGAAGTAAAAAAAAAAAAAAAAAAGTATATTTATCTATTTTTCACTGAGCAGTAATAAATGGTGGTTACTTGGAGGTAGAAAAATAGAAAATTATTTTTGCTTTACATGATGGAAGTGCCTTTGTTTCTTTGTTTTCCTTATATCGAGTACTTGGCATTGTATTTAACTTGACTAAACTATCATTTTTTTCTTCGAATACTGAAGTCAGTTGACATTTATGTATACACTGCATTTTTAATGTAAATAGAAAGTTTTCTGGCTTTGAATTTTGAATCAAAATGTTGAACTCATATTTTTCCTTGGAACATGACAGACATTTAGAAAATTTACTAACGGAAAAAGAAAGAAATGCTTATGCTGATTTTGACCTAATGTTTTTAGAAATATCTTTAGTGCTTGACTAAATATTTAAGCTCTCAGAAGTGAAATGTCTATCTCTGAGTGAACACAAAGCTTGGAAACATGGAAATGTGGATACATTGTAAATTTTCATCTTAAAACCTTTTTATTCTATGCCTTTGTGGACTGCTTTGCTGTATTTTCCCAGCTCCTACTGTCCTTGGTAAAACAAGAACAATATGATAGCAACCATTTGGTTGAAAGCTAGCTGCAAATTAAATTATCTATATAGTTAATGGGAGTTTGGTAACAGCACAAACCCCCTGCCATCAGCACCACTGCTATCATAGCTTTATAGAAGATAAAGCAAGGTGATTATCACACAGGCAACATTTTCAGAGAGTTTCTAAGCATATATAAATATAGTAGCACTGCACCTATCTTTTGCATATGCAAAAAGAATCAGGAAGGTCCTGCCTTGAAGAAATCATTTCCATAGCAGGACAGACAGAGAGAAGGCAGAATTCCTGGTCTAGGGCTCTCAAGAGGGATTGACTATCTTTAGCTATTGGTATATAATGTAGATTTGCATTCATTTTATAGTTTTGGCATTAGGCAGGCTAGGCAATGGATATTGTTGAAGCAGAATTCTTTCACATGGATACTTCTTAATGGAGATGGGGAAGTTGGCTACTCTCAGATACCAATGTGTATATCAAAAGGCTTTACTGTTTTCTAAGCTTTAATTTGATATTACTACATTTAGCAAGTTATAAAATTAGTAAAATTTTGTTGTCCTTATGATGACTTATTTTTTGTTTGGTTAGATCTGTGGCATGGGCTGTCAGCGCCCATTTTTAAGTCAATTAACATGGTTCAGCCAATCTGTTTGAATGCAAAGTAAAAAATATCTTCCCATCGTTACACTGTGCCTTAAAAAAAATCTAAAGGTGCACAAGTAAAAACGGAATGGAAATCCCAAAGGTTAACCTGGGTGTGTTCCTTCTCCAGGGTGCTCCTAAGCCGATTGCCATCGAGCCGTGCTCAGGAAACAGAGCCGCCGTCCTGACGGTGTTTTTGTGTCTGCCCAGGGGAGCGTCAGGAGTTCCACCACCTGGGCAGTCAGGTAAGGCTGCTGGGCTGGCTGTTGTGTCTGTCTCCTCCTACACTCTCTGCCTGGGCAAAATCACCCTCACAGACCCAAAATAATGGCATAGCAGATGGATACAAGGAGCTGCTCGGTCAAGCTGATGTTAAGTTTAGCCCCAGTGTTTCATTTTTCTTGGGAATTTGGTGTTGAGTCCAAACAAAAAGCCCAGTGATTAAGCCAGCCACATTTCATTAGGACTTCCTGAGGACTACCTGTGCATGTCAATATGCTCCAACATTGTCTCTCAGGGAAAAAAATTTCATATGCAGCCGCTTCCATGGTTTCAGTTCCAGCTGCTGTAAATGAGGCTGTACAGGGAATACCAGTGAGTATTTTCACTTCAGGCTAAAATTTAGTGCAGTCTAGTTTGCACCATAAATCCCAACACTTTGCTGGCTGGGACTCAATTAAAATACTAGTATTTCCCAGAATGCCTGTCAGACAAAACCTGGAATTGAATTTACTAACGCTTCTGTAGGGCGGTGTTCACTTTGGAAGTGATCCCAGCTCATTTTAAAGTAGCACTTGCATTATCTGGAAGCACTTCTTGTGGTGACCTACCTTCTCTTCTAGATCATTGTACAAAAAAATTCTCATAAAATACTTCCTAAACAGGAGGTACCTGCCTGCACCTTTAAAATCCTCTAAATAGCTGCCTAGAATGATGTGATACAAAAGAGCCATGACAGGAAAGTGTAGACAATAATGTGACACTACACATGTGACCAGTTTACTCATTCAGACTTCACTCGAGCTGGAGCCAAGATGAACACCTTTGTAAGAAATAGTAGACTGCATGGTATGTGCCCAAAATGCAGGAATAAACCAGAAAATATGCTTTCAGGCTAACTTTTATCATTAAGAGCCAAAAAAGATATCCTTTTAACCTTCAAAAATCCATTTAAGAGATTAAAAAGTATTGAGTAATGATGAGGGCAAACTCAGTTGACTTATGTTGGAAATCAGCTCAGCTGTTCTAAGTTCTTCTTTTGGCCTGATCACTATCTGTTATTTATTTGGGAGTTTTAGTTCATTTTTTCAGGGTAAGGGGTGTTAAATTTTTTTCCCTCTGAGTTCTGAGATGAGGACTTAGTTCTTAAAATGCTGTTTATGGCTTGGAATATCATTTTTGGAAGTACTATGAAAATAAAAGTGTTACTGATGCTTTGTCAAATCCATTTCCTGGAAGAAATATATAAATGTAAGTGCTCTGAAGAGAGCAATGAGGGAGTAAGGATGTTTAGCTTATTCCCTGTTCATGTTTCAAGGAAATGAAAAAGAAATGAAGGTGTTTATAGTCTTACAACAAGAAAAAACATTATGAAAGGAAATTAAAAGTAATTGTTGAAATTGAAGTTTAAAATGTTTTTGGAAGGACTAGTTTTGTTGTTTTTAAATTTACCTATAATGTGCATCTTGACAGTAAAAATGTATTCATTTAGGTTTTTCATAGTCAGCTTCTATTTACCATGTAAAGGAGTTTTTGAAAAGTAATTGCTGATCTTTGCTGTGTTTAGAGCCTGGAAGGTATGGGTGTTTAGAAACAGGACTAGGGTTCCACAACACATCAGTTGTGTTATTTTGCATGTTTCTCAACCTGTGAAAGAATGCACCTCTTTTATAAACATGTTTTGTCCTCTTGTTATATTCTGTCTTCTCATTGCTTTACTTTCCACCAGCTTTGTAGGCATATATTTGGAATGCTATTCTTCCATTTGTTATTATGGTACCTGTCAGCCACTTAGTGTTTCAAAATAGATAAATTATTTAGTTCTACAGCTTTCTCTTTGTTCAGGGTCAAAACCAAATAGAAATGCTTGAGGTGTTCAGCCATACTGGTTCAACCATTAGAGTGTATTAGATTATGTGGCTATAATAATTTTTTTCTTGTGCACGATGAGTTTTGGTGCTCATGGATTGCTCTATGTAACCATGCCTAGGCCAGGCAGGAGCTGTTATGCAAGTTTGTTGGCACACTTGTAGCTCTGCTAATTCACTCCATTCCTGTCCTGCAGCACCCTGGGCACTGTGAGCACTGCCAAGTTTTTAGAAATGATGTGGAAACTTTGAGCAGTACACACATTCTCTATGAAGCTGGTTTCCCTTATGACCTAAGTTAGACAAAACCAATGATATTGAGGTGGAAGTCATGTGTTCAGTAATTATGTCTTGCCAAGTAATATTAGAATCCTCTATTACTTGCACACAGCCATTTTCCAGCTCGTTGGGATCGTTCTAGGATAGAACTGACAGTGTGTCCAGCACCTTTGTTTAAATGACACATCAAGGATGCTCGTTCCCCATTCACACTGGGAGAGTGTGGGATTCATTCTTTCTGTGCATACGTCCCAAACATAAGGAGGGAATGCCTGTCTTTTTATTGTCCTGCATTTTCTCCAAAACTGAGGAAGCAAATTCTTTACATAGATAACTAATCTATGCTCCACTGGAGTTCTTAGTTGTATACCTAATTCTTAAGCTCTGAATTTGAGTTTTCTTTTCTGAGTTTTACATTAACAAATATTTTGTTGAAAAATATCTCTGAATATTAAAAGAAAAAAACCCAAAAGCAACCCAACAAACCAACAAATAAACTAAACCCTAATGTAAAGGTTACTCTTTGTGCAGCATATGTTCTATACTTCACCTTTACCAGCAGCTGGAAGAAAAGTTGAAGCTACAGATGGTGGGCTTTGGCCAAAGGCTATGCATGGCAAAAAACTTCTCTAGGAGAGACCATATGTCCCAGTGCAGATCTGTGTGTTCTCTGCTTCCTGCAGAAAATACTCACAACTTTATGGACTTTCAACAGCATTGTTTAGCACTCAGGCCTAATTCTGTAAGTTAAACAGTTAAACCAGTTAAAATTAATTTGTGATTTAAGATGGATTTTATATAGATTGATCACATAGATTCAGTCAAAGTATTGACAAAAATTAGTTTATTGCAAAAAAAAAAAAAAAGAAACACTAGTTATTGTGATTAGTCTTTTAAAAATTGATTTTTTCAATGAGGCAGCTATTTGTAGAATTAAATATCCTGAAAATCTGGAAAGTCACAAAATGTTGCCATCATGGTAGGTTAGGTGTTTCACAGCAGACCTTACATTTTATTTTGGGTGTAAGCTAAAAATTCAATTATACTTCTCTGAGGTAACTGAGGTAACTGTTTTTAAGTGAAAGAAATTAGAGACAAAGTATAAATTAGATTGATCAATGCAAAACATTAAATTAAAATTCTCAATTTGGATTGACTGATAGAGCGTGTGCTTTCTTCATTCTTCGATTATCTTGTTCACTGCATTGTACCTGTATAATCAGAATTAAAATTAGAGGGTCCAAAAAAATAGCAATTGTCTGTAGGGTTCACATGTCTATCAGTACAAATGCATAAGTGTTGTTCATATGTGACTTACAAGTTTTATGATACACTGGAAGCTTGAGATCATCTTTTATTGCTGTAGTGTCTGACCCCATGATTTGAGTAGCTTAAACTCTTCTTAATATCAAAGCAGATCTAATAATGAGAGCAGCTGCAACCAGTTCTCTAGAAAGAGCTAAATTATACATTGCAAAGGGGATTGAACAAAACAGGTTAGACCAGAAAAAAGAGGATAATATATAACAATGCAGAAAAAGGTGCCTATGAATTATCAGCAGTGGAAGGCCCAAGAATAACTCCTTCAAGATCTTCACACAGCTCTGGTGATATATTGGGCAATACAGAAAGAATAGCTTGGTAATGTGATAAATTCTGTTAAAAGAACTGTGACCATGTCATCATTACTACTAAAGCCAAGTAAACCCCATGCTTTGAGGTATTGTGTTATTGTACAATAAGTTTATAAAACCATGTTTGCATCATTCTGGGAAAAGGCCACTTTGTGCTGTAAAGCACAAAGAGAAATGAGAATAGTGAACCATTTCAAAATAATTCAGAATCAAGGGGTGTAATTTCTGAATTATTTACAGGTTATTTTACTTTCACACAGCAGCACTTGCCTATCTACCAAGAGGGTAAAAGTGATAGAGCAGCCAGTAGAGAAAATTCCCTGTTGAGGCAGTGAGCTGAATGGTCTCTGCAGATGTGCACAAATGAGTCTCTCTGTTAAGCCTTAGTAGATCTTTAACACCTCCATGGCTATGACAGGATGAGGTGAATCTAACTTAACCCATGAAATAACACTTGGAAGTTAAATGGAAGCTGAAATGGAAGACTGCGTGCAATATTCCGTTGTTACAAGTACAAATTGGGATGTCAGGCCTCCAAACAGTGATATCTGAAAGTTCCTGTCTGATATCCTTGACTCAAAGCAGAATTTTCTGTAATTCTGGCCACACTAACTGTGGTGTTCAATCCTACTTAATCAGCAAGCTACAGTAGGATCACAGAATCAATAAAACTACCATGCCATCTGCCTTCCCTGTCCTCACCATCATAATGAATAATGACTCATTAAGTGTTCTACAAGACAATTAGCTCTGGTTGAAAACAGTAACAAGGCTTTCCTGATTGTATTTATAATTTTCTCTGATTAAAATACAAAAAACCTAATGCATATCATAAGAGGCACATTAACATAAATATGAATTAACTAATAGTTTTTTATAGAGTATTATATGTAATTATATTGCTCAATTTTTCTGACCCTTGGAAACAAAACCATGGCTTATGGCTTTTCATTTGTAGAATGGCTTTGTATGTGTATCTATCTCAGTATGCAGAACTGGTTGCAGACATACACTGGGGCATGTAAGTCTCATGAATTTCTACCTGCTACAAACACATTCCTTTGCACACTCCTTTCATACTTGCAAAATAACCCAATAAAGTCAGTAGTGCTACAAGGATGAGTATAGATTTTCCTGTAGAAAAGTAGAATTAAAAGATGTAGCAGAAAATGCACTGTCATTAAGACACATAGAGGAGGGTTGAATCTCTGCTTTAGTGAAGAAAAACTGTGAATACTGAAAGGGGGGAGAAGAAAAGTGAGGGTAGACAGAGAAACGGGAAGATATTCACAACTGATTATTTAGATTCCTAAACATCTGAAAAAGAAACCTAAAATTGCTGCTGCAAAAGGAAAAAGGAACTCTGAAAAATGATAGATGTCTAGATCAGAACAAACATAGTTCTGCATTCTGTTTTTCCCAGCTGGCTTATCAGGCCCTACAAAGTAACCTCCTACTTTTTATTTAAGCAAACTTATTTCTGTGCATCATCCTGTTGTTTGTCCTGCAGCAATCCACTTCTCTAGATTCTCCTTTGTAATTTTGGAGACAGAATATTGGCTTACTTTCATTATTTGCTGTTTTATGGACATTGATTCACCGAAGTGTAGTTTATATTTGTAATCTAACAGTACTGTTTAGGTAGGATAAAGTGGCATGTAAACAGAGAAAACATAAAAAACTGAGCAAAAGTAACTGTACAACAGCCCTAGAAGAGATATCTCCTCCCATCAGGAATAGCAAGATTTTTCAAATAATGAAATATCAAAACAAAAAAACTCAATTCTCTTATTTCCTCTGAAGTCCTAACTAGGTGGAAATAAGTGAAACTTTGTATTACACAAAAACGGTGCAGATGTCTAGAACTTGTGTTAAAATACAGGGGTGAGTCAGGCATTTTATTTATTATGCAAAGTTGCACAGTCATGTTCATTTGACCAGAAGCTCTGCAGATAAGGTGGAATATTATAAAAGACTCAGTGGGGAACAGAAATATTTGACTTTTCTTTTACTGTTTAGTCTGTATGAAGACGGGATTTAATCTTTCTCTCTAATCTGAGGCATAACTAGAGCATTTTGTGTAGAAATGTAATTTTGGTAATTTCTTGAGGGATACTCCATATTAGTTACCAACATGATGCCAGTTAAATGCTAAAAAAAAAAAAAAAGAAAACATTAACATTGTGGGAGAAAATCAAAATAGTCTTTGTAAGAGTTTTAATGACTACAACTAAAACTAAACTCCTAATTAGTATATTAAGCAGTATCTTCAACTTACTGACACTGAGAGACTGTAAAATCCAGAGTTCCTTTCAGGTAGCTGGAGATGCTTAATGAAATAGCTCTAAGTCTTGGTGTAAACTAAAATCATCTCTTCCCAAGATCATTTTACTGAAGGAGTTGCTTCCTTTTGAGCAGTAAGGCCTATTTTTGGAGTGACTATTTTCTGCCTAATTCCGTCCTTCTGCACTGCATCAAATGAGGGAGCAGACTGTGTTTACAGTATTGACACTGTGAAAAGAACACAGTGGTAAGTGGCAGATGGTGCCAATGATTACTTAAAAAATACTGATGGCAATAGCAAAAACAAAGTAGATAATAAGACCTGCTAGCCACCACCACCCCTACTCCAGCCCAAACCCAGGACAGTTACTTCTGCAACTTGCAGGATAAAGTCTACTTGAAAAGCACAGAGGTTCTCAGCACAGAAGACTTTGTAAGTGATGAAGAATGAGCTTGAATGATTTTGTCTGCTCTTTTACAGAATTTTAGGTGGTTCTGTAATGAATTAGCTTTTACATCATTCTACCCATAGAGACTTGATTCCTTTAAATTCTGAAGAATATACTTGGAAAGGACATAAACATTTTAATATGAAGAACATGCAGTATAATGCAATGTGTATTCCACACATCTTGGCAAAAGTAACTTATTGATTGGACAGTAAAACCTGCATGCTGTGGAGCCATCAGCTGAAAAAGGTAAAAAGCTAAGAAAAAAAAAAGAGAGAGAGAGCAGAAGAATAGAGGAGGTGGAGATGGTTGTTTTACAACTTTATCACTGGATTTGCTGCCCTAGAGGGACTCAATAAAATGAGACATATTAATAAAAACTCTTAAGTACTGTGAACATTTCTTTGACAACCAGTTATTCATTTTTCAATCCAAAACTGTCACTGTTTCTCGAGAGTATTAGAAATACTTTTTTCTTTTGGGGTTTTTGCAGTTTTAGTTCCATAAAGGGAACTGAAAGAATGTCTGAAAAGAAATTCTGAACACTGTGAAGTGTAATTGCAGCCATGTCCATCTCTTCCCCTCTGTGGGGAGATTGTCTGAGCTGTTGTCAGGTTGCATCCAGGTGACAATTTAGTGGTTTCCTCTCTCCTATTGCCATGGGAATGGAGATGCAATGATGAATGCTCATTATCCAAAGTTTCTGGCCACAGACAGGTGCACTAGGATCCAAACCTTCAGATCAAAGGCTCTAACCTGGAAAGAAACACCATCCCTCAACCACACCTGCTCACCATCAGCTGCAGTACTTGGGGCTCTGCTATTTTCATCCATCACCCACAGTGTTTTAACACAGCAATCAGATCTTGTCTCCACCTTCATTTTGCCAAGGCAAATAAGGTCTGCTCTAAACCTGTTCTTCAGTCTTCTGAACACCTTTGTAGTGCTTTGTCCCAGTTTTAGCCTCAGTTCATCTCTTTTTACCTTGCATGACCAGGTTTGTACTCGAAGTGCCATGTGAAGGGCCATCTGTCATTGCCCAGTGGCATTAACATTTTGTTGCTGTATTCCTTTTAACATTTACTTTTTAAAAACATTTTTCCCCCCCTTTCCAACTTGATATTTCTGCAGCCAACTTACTTTCTTCCTTGAACTGTAAACTTTTAGAGTATAAGTTTCTGGTTTTTTCCAAAATACATGGCTTTGAATTTTGCTGTTCAATCTCAGTACATGTATATTCCTCAAGTTCTGGGGTCATGCATCTCTTTCTGGATTATATTCTAAGCCATCTCTGTATTGATGATACATAGCGATGTTTGCATTGATTTAATTTAATTACGTTAATGCCAAGCTCTTTAATGAAAACAAAAATGAGCAGTAAAAAGTATGACTCTTGTTTCCATGTTACACCTTCATCAGCCTTCTTTCTCTTCAAAACTATTCTTTGTTTTCTCTCCTTCATGCCATTATTCACTGTCCATAACTCCTCTGTCTTGTCTTTTGATAATTTATCTA
The DNA here is from genome assembly GCA_013399945.1 of Ploceus nigricollis. Lineage (NCBI taxonomy): Eukaryota > Metazoa > Chordata > Aves > Passeriformes > Ploceidae > Ploceus > Ploceus nigricollis. The sequence goes on along the minus strand of VXBC01009900.1, from coordinate 629,553 downwards.
ACATTAGATAAATTAGATAAATTCTAACATTATAAGATTTCAGAAATCTAGGAAATATTCTGCATGTTCTTTCTCAGCAAATCATCTAACTTATTGTAGAAAACTATCAGGGGATTCTGGCACAATCTTTGATGAAATGTTGTTGCATTTTGACCTGTTTTCCATTTACCTGCCTTTAATTATTCCTTCTGGCAAAGTACCTCATAGCAGAGTCTGATTAATAGATCGGTAAATAACTGAGTATATTTTTCCTTGAATCTAGACAATACTTAGTTTGAAAGAAACAGCAGTTACTGTTCTCAATTTGTATGCATCTGACATGACAGATTATTGAATTTCCCCATTACTAGCCTTTGTTTTCTGGTATTCTTACAGAATTAGTGTTCTGATTACCCTAATGTCATTTCATAAAACTTCTGTTTCATCTGTTTCCATATCCTCATTCCATTATCCGTATTGATGGTACCGTTTTTGATAAACATTATCTCCATCCTTGAAAACCTTCAAATTCACTCCTGGGACAATATCTAGAAAACACCTGATCTCTGCTTCATTCCTTCTACATAATGACTCTGTCCTGTTTTGGTCTCAGTTATATACAGTGAAAATCCTGGATGTTTGTTTTACTAAACCTTTACAAGGTGTAACTCATCTTGACTTTTGACAATTCTTATTTGGCTCTTACATGTCTTTGCCTGCAAACGACAGCCTACTTTGTGCTTGATGCTTTTTAGCCATTTTCATAGGCTTTCTGAATTTAAAAAGCTGAAAACTTAGGTCTTCAAATTTGATTGTCTCCCTGGCAGAGCCTTAGGCCCTTTGCAAGGCTAAGCTTTCCCTGGTTGAAAGAAATCATAGTGTGCTTTTCTTCTTTTGACATGAATGATACAAACATTAACAAAGGAAAAAAAAAGAAAAAAAATTATAAAGGCAACTAACAAACATGGGAAGTTCTCACTTCAGAATTCTGCTGAGAGAGGTTATACAAGACTTGCTTGTTTTTTAATGGAAATCTCATGGGAAAAAATATTTTAATATTTTACACAAGTGGAAACATTGATGATCAGATAATGCTGTAAAGCAGCATCTTGTTCTCCTTCTAGCACAAAGACACAGTGTTTCTTACATGGAAAATGGGCAGCAGTAGGGCCCATGTGAATGTACACCTCAATCTAACAGAGCACCTTTTTAAATTTTGTGCTCTTAAACTTTGAGAATTCAGCAGATGTCTAGTTAGAGGTGCAAAATTAGGTAAAGTGAACAAATCCCCGTGCAAGTGGTGCACTGTATGATAAGTGTCCTTCCTATGTGAAATTGGTGGTCTGGTTTTATATTCAGTCAACACATACTATGTGCGGCAGATGGCTTACAGCTAAATTAGAACCATAAACCTTTCAAAGTTAAAGTTGTATATGAATTAAATCTTTCAGCAGGGGTCCCATCACCTATTTCTCCTTACTCTAACGTTGAATCCCTGGAAAAGCAGATTTTTTTTTTCTTTAATCAACAGAAATCAATCTTCAGCTAAAAATAATTACATTGAAATCTGTCCTGATTCTTAGTCCTGGCATCATGGAAAGTTTCATTCATTACTGGGACAAAGCAATTGCCCATAATCTACCTTCCCATGTTTATTTTATCACTCTCTTGGAGTAAGATGCTTCTAGTGCCTATTTTTGGGATAAAGCTGTCCAAAATTATACAGAGACCAATCAGATTTATCATTCTTTGGCATTTGATGGCATCCATCTGTTTATTTACAAAACTGCTAAAGACTTATTGAGTTACTAGACTACAGAGAAAATAAATTGAGTTATCATATGTAGTTAAATTCAGTCCTTGCATCTGCTGTCTTTACAGCCTGTAGGGTGTTTTCTGAAATTACACTGGCTTGCAGACCCAGGCTTCAGGAATACATTTACTTCACAGCCTTTTTATGCCATTTCAAGTGAATTTCTAATGCATGAGCAATTTGTGGTTCAGGAAAATGTTGACAGAAGAATGTCAAGGCTTTCTGTTGTTAGCAGTTTAAAAGCATGATAGGGACGGTTCTTACTTAAAAGTAGCTCTTAAAAGTTTGGAGCTGCTCAATTTCTGGAATAATTTGATCTAACCCCTTTCAATAAATATTGCACAACTATTGTAGAAGGCTTTAAAGCTTATAGGCACAAATGAACTAATATTATTAGTAAGTATAAAACATTTTTAAGATGAGGGATGGGGAATGAACGCCTCTCGTGCTCTATGTATTCAATTATTGTTGTAAGTAGGAATGAAAAGAAATAAGGTTTAAAGTTCAGATGTTTCTATTAGTAAAACTGAATAGCAAAATGGGGATATACATCTTAAAGGGATACTTTAGGGATACTATACATCTTAAAGGGATATTTTAGTCCCTGTAGTCTCTGTAATCCCATGAGTTTGCAACAGTGAACTCAGTCATTGTCCACATCCTTTCTGTTTGTGGATGAACTGCTCTGTCACAGTGAAATCACTGGAAATATCCTTTTGAAGGAACTGGTCTGAACCAGCAAAGACTCAGAGCACCCAGAGGTAGCTGAGAGCCCTGGCTTTGTGTTAGGTCATGATTGTTAGAGAAGGGTTGATGCTGGTTATGACAAATCTCTTACTGTGATAAATTCTTAACTTCTCTTATTTGTATGCCTTGCATAGTTCTGCTTCATAATTTTGGAACTGAGAGGTATAGGGAATATATTCCATAGAGAGCCACATGTCAGCTCCTGTCCTGTAGGGACACAGCAGATCCAGGTCACTGCTGCAAGCCCAGGGCTGAGTTCTGCATCTCCCTGCACCATCCTTTGGCATCTAAGTATGGCACTGTGCCCACACACAGCACCAGCTAAATGGTGCATCCAGATGACTAAGTCTTTGTGGGACATGAAATGGGGAACAGTGTGGAAACCACCAAATGCTGTTTAGGGAATGATTTGGAGCCTAGCAGGGCTCTCAGAACTTGTGCAGCCTGGTGAATCATGCCTGAGTGCAGAGCTACTTCAGAAATTTCTGCAGGATGCACTACTCTATACTAGCACTAGATGGGTGAGTTTCTCTCATATCACATCTGCAATTCCTTAGGTTAAAAAATAATAATAATAACAACCAAAAAAAAAGTTTGGAAGTTGATTTTTCTTCTGCTCTTTCTTAAAAATACAGTAAATATGAAGTGCTGCAGAAACAATGAGAAATATTAAGTTTGGGCATACAAAATTAGCAGGTTCATAAAATAAAACCAGGCTGTTGAAAAGAATTATTTTAAAATAATTCCAAACTAAAAATCCAAGGATCAGGTAAATCTCTTTAAAAAATGAAAATAAGTAAAATAAAACATGAGATGAAATTAGGCTTCTGTGAATATTATTGGACCTGGCAAGTGAGTCACACACTAAACTGCATATATTTTTCATACTGGAGAAAATGAGCTTGAAAATGACTGATACCTTGTTAATATTGGAAAAGGACAGACAAAATAATCCATCCAAAAGAGTGACATTTCAAACTAGTACCTGTATGTGAATCACTTCTAAAAGAATCCCTCTTTATAAACCTACTCTTTCTAAAATGTTTGGGTCTGAAAAATGTTAGTTTTTCTCCAAATTCCTAAGCAGGAAGGATGGATCTGAACAGTGGCTGAAAAAGATTCTTGTCACTTTAAGTCTTTTATTTCAAGAAAGTTGTCTTGAGTGCTCAAAACATGCTAGGGTGTAAGGGAAAAATTAAAAAGAAAATGACAATGGCAAGCTATATTTAGGGTTGAGAGTGACTCAACATGACATGATCAAGGAAAGTTTAGAATGACAATGTAGCTATCTATCTTAATTTGTACTATTTATATATATATTTATTACTTATAAATCATGATCCAGTGATACACAGTCTGAAGTGTCTTCTATCAAGTACTCAGTGTCCTCAGCTTCTTTTGAGTGCATCTGACTATAAGTGGGACGTGAAATATCTGGTGCCTTGCCACAGGGCAAACCCTGGAAGGCAGAATAGTTGGATTGCAGTGATCAAAGGGTAACCTTCCTTATCCTCACCCTCTGACAGTGATGCAGCAGCATGAAACCCATAACTGCAGTTCAAGGCTTTCAGACTTGTCCCTGGGAGCATCATTCAGGGCACTTTTCCAGGTACAAAACTGCTTCAGGCTTGTGTTGTCCATTCCCCCACAGCCCTTCCCCTTCCTGAGTGTTTGCAGCTGTATCTGCCTCCTTAGGCTCAAATTCACACAACAGTGGAATTTGAGTAAATTCAGCAGAAATTACTCTGTAGACAAACAGTTTCAGTGACTGGAGATGGAAATTTTAGTTAATTGTAGTTAATCATATCAAAAAGTGAGAAAATCCTTGTGGGGACTTGCATCTACTGGAATTTGCACCCAGAGTAGATTTTAGCCCTTGTTCTGCTACCCAGATCCCCGTGTGTTTGTGGACACATGGTCTTTCTCTATGCTCTCTGTAAAATGGGAATGCTACTTTGTGAGGATGTTGTGGGAATAAATGAACAGTGTTTGAGTTGTTCTCAGATTCATTGTTGTAAGTGTAATAGAAAAATATCCAAGCAATAGTTCACAGCATGGTTTAGTACGTAATATCATTCATTAATTTCCAGATCCCTGCATTGCCTCAGCAGAAATGTTTGAGTCAAGGATAAGGACTCTTCTTCACTATTTGTTGATGAAATTTCAGATCAGTATCTAAATATATAAGATACTCTGTTGTTCTGTTTTGTTGTTTGTTTTTTTTTTCTTTTTTTCTCAGGGAAGAGCAAATTAATCTGTTATTCTTTCTGCAGATAAATGATTCCTGTCAAATATACTCATGCAGGAATCTCTGTCCACAATGCAGAAATACTGATTAGTCATCATGATGGAATAGATAAGGAATCTTTGATAGCACATTGCAGCTGGGAGTACACAATGAAGTTTTTGTAGAGATATTTTGGTTACCTGAAAATGTATCAACATGCAAAAGGCATAACAAGTTACACTACAAACTATTACAGCATAACACATTAAATTCAAGAATAGGCTGCATCTTTTCCTGGGGAAGCAACAAAAGAATGGTGATCATAAAGTAAAAAAATCAGCTAAGTATAAATGTGAACTTCAGATGAAATTTTCTTCACAATTTCTGGAGACTGTAATTGTTAAATTTCAAATTTGAATGCTGTAGAAATAACCTTTGGATAAATTCTATTCGTATATGTAGAGGATGAAAATAATGGGGGGTTGTTTTTTAGAAAACAGCAAACCATGGCTGGCAGCACAGGGAGCCACATCCTGAGCTGTGTCAGGGCATTGTCCTGACTGATAGGGGAGAAGAATTATGTGTAGCTTTAAGTGGTGCCTTAGATTAAAATTAAAATCTATCATTTAATTTACTGTTTTCTGATGATTTAAGAATATATGCTTGGAATAATATTCAGAGTAGAGAAAGCTCTAATTTATGTGAAACAGTGCATTAAAAGCAGTTACTCATCCACCTAAGAAACATTATCAGCCACTCATCAGCTTCAGTTCAGAACAGAATCTGAAAAATGGCCTGAAAGAGGCATCAGATTTCTTCTGCTTTTTAAAGACCTTGGCAATGCAAGATACTGAGTGTGACAAATGCAGTTAGGTATAAATTACCACCCTTCTTGCAGCTACTGGAGCTCGAGGTCCCACTTCCCTCCAATGAAATGCACACAGTTCCACCTTGGTTTGTACTGGAGGAAATCTGGAATGCCACTACAGAGCACTCTGCAATCTCCCATTATTTTCAACAGGAGTGATGCCAAGCTCCTTTCAAAGTTGATTACAGAATCATAAAAAAAATAAGGCTGGAAAGGACTTTTAGAGATCATTTACTCCCGTCTCCCCTGTTCATGGCAGTATGAGCTGCATGTAAACTATTTCTGGCAGATGTTTGTCTAACCTGTTTATAAAAGCATACAAAAATGGACTTTCTGCTTCTTACCTAGGAAATTTTTTTTGCCCCATGCATTCCTGTTAGAAAAGCTTTCCTAATGGTTAACCTAAATTTCCTCTGCTATGGTTTAAGCCCATTACTTTTTATCATGCCCAAAATGAGCATGGAAAAAAGATTATTTCCTTCCCTCCTTTTCTCTGCAGACATTTATATTTTTCTGCTTACAGTCTATCACCTTTCTCTACATCAAAATAATCCCAGTTCATCCAAACTGGTGAAGGTCATGTTTTCTAGACCTGATTGCTTTGTATTAATCCTCTAGATTATGCCTGTGCAAAGACAGGTACAGCAGGAGGGTAGAATAGTGTGGGATGGAGGGGGAAACTGAGTGTTTTACAAGAAAATGTTACTGAAATGATACCAATCATTCAGCAGCCTTTTTTTTTTTTTCAGAGTGCCACCTTATCTTTCGGCCTCTTCTTCAATTTGCTCTTTATATATGCACAATACCCTTCCTTCCTACACTGTTAATTACTGCTGTCTGCTACAGTCAAAGGCTGACATGCCTAAAATGAGAGGTGTGTGATATGGGACACTGTAATTCTGATCCTGGGCAATATGCAGGATCTGCAGAGTGACAGGAAAATCAAAGCTGTGGTTGATTCAGATTTTCTCCTTCCCAATTAAGTGACTTAATTTTACTAAGTGACTTGACACTGAAACCAGAAATCTTACTCCACGCTTCTTCTAAGTTTGGCTATTTTTAGGATTTCCTGCACAGATATTGGCCCTGAGCTTTAATTCCTTCTTCCCACACACATGCCCATCCCTTTCCATCACAGTGGAGTCAATGATTCACGTCTGGTACACTCAGCCAGCAGGGATCAGTTATTTCTTCCTGTAGGGTTGTGGCACTTTGTAGCAAGGTGCAATGAAAATTCCTTTTAATGAAGAGAAATTTCTCTTAGGAAGCAAGTGTGGCTTGCATCCCAGCAGAAGTAGTGTATGGCAATTTAGGGTGTGTGATGTACATTTTCCTTACAAGGATGCATAATTCATTCACCAGGGAATTTGTAATTTATTCAAGTAATCCTTACCTGTGGGATAAATATTGTCCCCTAAGAAGCTCATATAACTTTATAATCTGATAATTTATTCTGTCAGGATAATGCTAAGAAATTCTGTAATAAACTTTCACTACTTGTTATTGGGCAACTAGAGCTTTATTCAAATGCTGTTCCCCTGATACTATGCTTCAGTGATGCATTTTCTGATTCTTCTCCATTGATCAATAGTGATATGAAAACATATTTTTAGAAAGCACTATTCTCCTGCATCTTCTCATCATAAATTATTGGTTTTTTTCTTCGATGGTAGGTACATGAAAATATTCCAGATAGTCAAATAAACAATCAGAAACCATGTCAAGCATTTAAGATTCAGGTTTTTTCACTGAATGCAGAATTTTGTTTTACCATCCTTAGCATAGATAATTCTTCTGCACTTATGGGAGGCCAGTTTGCACTTCTGGCCTGTGACAGACCCAATGAAAAATTCAAGACATGCAGGATTTTATATCCCAAATGAGACAAATTGCTGCAGCAGGAATAGAGTTGAAGGTTGTAACAATGAACAACCACGACCATGGTCACAGCCTGTCCCACTCAGAATGTTAGCCCAACTCCCAGGGAGAGTTTCCATCAGCTGATAGGCACAGGACATCCTGACACAAAGCCAAAGGAAGAGGCAGCTCCATGCTTTTTACCAATTACATTGTCAAATCCCACTCAACAGCTCAGAGGAGTGCTGGGCAGCAATTCCCTCATTAGATCCTGCCCAAAATGTCCAAACGTGGACATGCTAGCCAGTGGTAGTTTGGAAGCATGGAAGTGCTAATCTGGAGTGTCTGACTGATTGCTGCCCAAAGCCTGTAGCTGTCCCTTAGCCATCAAGCTGGACACTGATACAAGGACAGTAAATTTCTAGGAGGTACAGTCAACATGAAATATTTCACTTCAACAAGTGCCCTGCTCTGTGTCATTACCTTCCATGTATTCTGTGCTTTTATATCCTCAAATATCAAGTCAATTTATTTGTACAGATACATAAAGGTGTTACTAGAACACCCCAGTGCAGCAGAGTGAACTTACAATCCACAAACTCCCAGCAACCAATAAAATAATATATGTTACAAATTCTAGTTCCCGTCCTGAATTAAGTTAATGTGAGTTATCCAAATGAAAAGGGGAGCTCTCAGATCAAATCAGTGCTTTCAGTAGATGAAAGATGTCTAGATGCCTGAAAATTATGAAATTAGTTCCCAAGCTCATCTTTTAAACACACTTTATGGGTGTACTTGTGAGTGGGTTTTTAGCCTATTTCGGGTGTTCTAGTGAGAGCTGATGTCCCTTCAGTCATAACTCCTGTAGCTGACTAAGAGATGGAACATAGTTATAAGAAAATTGTTGTTCATTTTCACACTCAACAATGGTACAAAAACAACATAAATGAAAGCTGAGCATGGACACTGTCAATAAATTAAAAAAGCAATTATGATTGAAAATCTTAATTCCAGTCAAAAGATCTTTGCCTGCCAGTTGCAGTGCAGCCTGTATGAACAGTTAAAGTGTGCAAATGCACCATATACTGAGAAAAATTATTACCTTTCTTTTTCAGAAGTAAAATACTGTGCTATGGCCACACTTAAATCTATGGATACATCTCCAGATCCTATTCCATGTGAAGGATTGCATCACTACAGTGATACCAGTGTCATTAAGACAGAAAGGTCTTAGAGAAAGAAGTCTCAAGAAACTTCATAAAACAAATTATTTCTGTCTGTTCCTCTTGGTGTTTGTTCCATGTTTTCAATACATCCTTTTTATCCCAGTACCTGTCTGGGTTACCTTGTGCTGTGTTGCTTGTGTACTTTTGATAAAAATAGTTGTTTACCTTCTCCTCTTCAAATTTCCCTACCTAACCTCAGTAGCCACTGTGTGCATTTTCTTCTACATTTTGAAAAGCAAAAGTTGAGTCACTTTGCTTCCCCAAATTATTTTCCTCTTGATATCAAATTCCCTGCTTGAATTTTAATGCTGCATTTCTTGCTCTGGGAGCTGAAACTTTGTTTACTCAGCTGAGCACTGGCAGGACTGGTGCAGTTTTCCCAGCAGGGCTCACTGAAGTGCCTGCTCCCTTACTTTGAAGGGAGCTGTTTCCACTTGTTCCTTCATGCTCCTAGAGAAAATGCTAGCAAATATGGAAGTTGGTGAGGGCTGTTGTGGTTCTTGTAATGTATTTTCTATTAGAATGAAATGGAAAAAATGCCACATTCGTATCAGGGAGCACCAAGCTCATAATCAGATGGTAATGATCTGTAGATGAAGAGGAGATCCATGTCCAAGCATGTAATCTGCTTTGTACTTGTTAGATTGAACTGAGTATGACTTCAAGTTATGAGCTCTTAACTGTTGGTTGGCTTTGTTTTCCTTTTGGTATTATTTATATCTTTTGGATTGCAATACAAAGGGCTCATTGGAAAATCAGTAGTGAATAAAAGCCTCAACTTCAAATCACTAGTTGTAAGCACTCTCAAAGTATAGGGAAGAGAAGGGAATATTGATTTCTCAAGAAATCAACTATTAGGAAATGAAACAACTTTAAAAAGGTGGGGATGTTACCTTGGCAATGCTTCATGAGGTGCATTCTGATCTTGGCTCTTGGATGCCACTTATACCATCTTCTTACAGACTGGAATGCTGTTTTGCCAGCACTTGAAAAGGAAGCATTTTTTCCTGTTCAAAACATTTTCAGCATTTCAAGCCAAACAATTTGTGTAGAGGAATAGATCTCTATGAAAGAAATAAGAGCAGACTATTCATTATCTGGAATCCTACTTTAGCATGTTCTTTGTTTTGGAAGCAAGGCTGTGAATTGTACTCATTTTATGACCTGACCAGCCATGAATGAAAGAGCTGGCTGGTTTTGTCTCCATAGTTATGTGCCTTTCTTGTAAACTCTGAGCATGCTGTAAAATAACATTTTCTTGTTCCAGACTGGTGAGGTTGAAATGGAAAGAAACGAACCTGACTGAAGTTGCAGGTCTGCTTGTAGCTTGTTTCATTCTAGATACAGTTGGAGCCAATTTTATTTCCTATTAGTCAAGATTAAAAAAAGCCTCCAGTCTCACATACACCGACTGCACAAAGGAAGACAGATATGCTACAGTTTGATTTCCTGGATCTGTCCTTGATTTAGTGAGAGGGGGTTGTTAGATGAGGCTGGAAAGACAAATACCCCATTTAAAGGTTGAGATGCTGAAATGGGATCAAACTGTTAGAGCAGACAGCTTTTTTAACTGTGGGGTTGCCCATGAGTGCAGCAGTGCAATCGAAAGCAGTAGGTTGTTATGGGTTTTTTCAGATTCAATGTGATGGTTATATGGAGAAATGTTTAATTGGAGAGAAACTTCTGATGCTGTCCTGCACTCACAAATATTTTTCAAGCTAATGCCTCTCCTATTTCTTAACAAAACCAGAAGCATAAATGGAAAATGAAGTCAACCTTACAATATGTACCATTCCTTTATGAGCAGATTTAATTGTTCATTGTCTGCATATAGAGTTGTGTGCTGATGTGACAGCACAGAATATTCTGACTTCTCCCAGACTTTTAGGACACTTCAAGGTGTGATTATGGAAAATAACATTCAAGAGATTGTGCAAGTTCTGTGTGACATATTACTTGAAAATGACAAGAAAATGACTGCTCCTCTGAGGAGGTAGATGCTGCTGCATGTAAACATATGGGAAAATGTAATTTACTACATTTTGCTTGTGGAAGCAGTTATTTTTATTATTTAAATGGAAAGACAAGATTCTTATGGTGTTACTTGGTATTAGTGAGTTAGCTGTTCTTCCCACACATACAGCTTTCTTTTGCATACAAAAAAAATGCACGTGCATTTTTTTGAGAACACGATAGAAAATGCGGCCTTAAAAAATAAGTTATGAAGTTTTAAGAGCTCTTAAGCAGATGCTTTAGAAGTTATTTCCACATTATTGTGCCATCCCTTCTATGCTTTTTGCTACTCCCAAAATAACTTGTTATGTTTTAGAAATGTTGAGACATTTAAGTGCATTTTAAATCTGTTTCTATGTGCATGTGTGAGCATAAAATTTCATGGTTTTTTGTCAGCTGAATATAATGTGCTTGGGAACCCTTTCTTTAGAAAGCTCAAATCTGTAGAAATGCTGTTGTTTAAGAAAAATCTGTGTTTTTTCAAATTTATCAACTGATCAATACCATCTTTCTGTATAAATCCTACACCAATGTCTTTCAATGATGTATCACTGTGATGCATCGTTAAATATTTAACATCGATTATGTAAGTGCTGCAGGATTTAGTTTTGTTCACTGTACATAAAGACTTGTGAAACTTGGCAAATAAGTTTCCACAGTGTGAAGAAGGGATAGAAATGCTTTGTGATGCTGGTCTTTTAAATAGGAGTTAGGTGGAAATGAAGAAATTGGAGATATGCAGCCATACAATTTAGAGACTTGAGAGAAATGCTCAGAATAAGTGGTCAGAAACACCTTGGCTGTGAACTTTGATGATCTGAACCAAGAAACACCTTGGCTGTGAACTTGGCTAATCCCTTTGCTGTGGGAATTATCCCTGTTATTTAAAATGTAAGATCTAGTTTATTTATGTCTAAATTCTGATTGCTTAGATACCAAGCAGACGTTTATTTTCTAATACTCTTAATTATTCAGTCAGGCTGTGTATCAGGCATCGGTACCTATACATAAGGTTGTCTGTGTCTGTAGCTATTTCAAGCAATTAACAAGTTTAAAAGTAACTGCTGTCATATGGGTGGCCATTTTGTCCTATTTATAACCTTGTTTTTGAAGTGTTTCTGTAGTTCGATATGAAGCATATATTCAGACAAACTTAGGTTTATGTGCTAAGTTTCCCTGCACAGTGGAATGAAGGGTTTTTGCAGAAAAATATGTTTACATTCAAAGGCAATTTCTAACACTTCTGTTGTTTACAGCACAGTTTTAAATCTGATCAAGTTAAAAAAAAAAAAAAAAAAACAACAAAAAAACCCAACAACAATAAAAAACAAACCATGGACTGAAGAAATGCCATTTCTTTTTTCCCTGAATTCAGTCCAGTTCAGTGGACTCATAAACTGTAGAACATCACCATTTTCTTTCTTTTAGCTGCATTTCATAGGAAAAATTGATGGTAGGCCAAAATAATTGTTGAACTCAAAGAGTTTTAAGGATTCAGGTCCAGGTTGCTAACCAGAGCAGCTGCACTGTGGAGTGCTGGTGCTGCTGGAGCAGTGTGGAAAGAGAGGGACCAGTCAGGGTTCTGCTCCTCAGCCACACCCTCCAGACCTGTCACAGAACATTATCCCTTTGCCACATCTGGGAGGCTGTAGAAAAGATAATTTTCACCCATGGGATTACTGCTGAATATGAATCAAAATTCATATATTTAATCATGAACATAAAGTTGAAGGGTTGTGTGATGCAGCTGATTTGTCCAATATCAAGCAGTGGGGCAGCACTGGGGAGAGCATTGCAGCTGAGCTAGCAAACCTTTAAAGTCTATTNAGGGCAGGAATTGCTTCAAGGGTTATTTTAAGAGGAAATAAATGAAACCAGAAAGTTTTTGCAAGTAATGATTTGCCAGATTTGTCTTATTCCCTTCCCCTGGGTGAGTGCATTGTCATACAGACCTCGGTAGTGTGATATTGTTGTGTGTTTCTGCAGAACACCTGCCATGTTCATTGCACAGGCTGGACCATAAGAAAGGATGAAATTATGTTTGAACAAACAGCTGCAATGTTTGAAGGTTTGCTCTTGCCACTCACATCTATCATAAGGTTTTCTTCTGAATGTGAATGCTGTTGGATGCACATTTAAGGGTGGGGGATGTGTGTGTGCAAAGACATGCATGTACACCTGGAATTGAGGAAATGAGGGGCTTTCTGTTGCTGCACAAAAAGAACTACCAGTTTCCCAGAAGAAGAATGCTGTAGGGCCAGTTTAAACATTTTAGTGCTGTAGATGTATGACTTTAAGCCCTGGGTAAAAGCTGGCTGAATATGTCATAGACATGATTTGTCTTTGGATGATAGCAGCTTCTCTCATAAAGCACTCCACTCAATCTGTGGAATGATATTAGTGGTGAATGTGGAGAATGCTCTTTTCCAGTAGCTTGAGGTATACTTATATGAATCTAGCTGGTGAGTGACATGGTAAATAAAATCCAGAGGAAAAATGATACACAGTTAAAGATGTATTTTAGTGACAGGCAATGCAGCAGCAAAGGCAAACAGAGATAGAGTTCTGCAGTTAGTGCATGAAAATAAGAGGAAACAAATGCCTTCAAGAACTAATGATCCCTTGAATCTTTTATCTGTTATCCCAAATTAGACTGGGAAAGATCTATTTAATGGAAAAAAAACCTATTTTGCTCCGTCTTTTACTAAATCTTGTATATTCCCCTCCTCAGCACTCACACTTAAGAAATGCATATTAGGAATAGAATTGTTCCATTTGAAGAAGAGTGTATCAATGCACATATTGACAGTGTGGAGGTCTGTGAAGGTACATTATTTTACCATCTACATAGTTTAAACCACATTTTCTCTTATCTTTCTGACACTAATTCTAGCACTGGAATTACATTAGTCCCCATAGTGGATCTTCATTTCTGACAGTAGATTTCTGAGCAAATGAAAAATCATCCAGTCATTTTTCTCTAATTAGTTGTGTTTCTAAATACCTAATTATCACTGGGAACAAATTGCATGCTACAAAGATAATATTATGGAGAGCTGTTAATCTGTTAAGATGCTGCTTTTGAGTTTTGTATATTTGATGCAGCTGTTAAAACAGAATTTTGCCACCTGGATATATCATTACCACTTTATTGTAAAATTCAGAAATAACTGATGGGAAACCAGAGTATTGGAGTTGGCTTCTTTAAGCATTGTCCTTGTCAGATAAAGAAATGTATCCTTATGTCCTTCATAATCTACTCTTTTCCATACTTTAAGCTACTTTGGCATTCTTAAAAGGTGAGTCTGTGGCAGCAATAAAAATTAACTGTTCTTTCAGGGTTATTTGGTTTGTTAATAGCTTGGTTTGCATTGTCCACATACACATGGCAAGATAGAATAACACAGTAGATTCATGGAGTTTTCAGCCAAATGCAATCTGCATAGAAATTGCACGTTTCTGTAGAATACTTGACAATTATGCTTAGGTGGCTTAACTGTAATGAACGTGTAACGTGCACTTTGGCTAGAAAAGAGAAATTACCAGGTACTTACCTCATGATTATTTCAGCATGCTCTGCACAGTTATGGTTTGTGGTCATAGTAGTGCAGAGTGCTGAGTATTCTCAGCTCATTCTGAAGTCCGTTGGTGCTGAGTATCTCCAGAACCTCCTAGATGAGGTCCTGAATCCCTGGAAAATATACAGTGACTGTATGTAAAGCATAATTTATAGCTGATGCCTGCATTGAAGTAATGCCACTGCTTGTTAATGATATCATCAAAAATTCCCAGCTCAAGGACATTCCTGATCACTAGAGTTATAAAACTTCATTAGTAGTAAAACCTCCCTTTAGAGCTGAAGTTTCTTGTATTTCTTTTTCCTTTTTTCATAGCAATTCTTCAGGCTAAAAGATTTTAAAGGTGACATGTGTGAGCTAGAGTGATTTCAGTTTTAGAGGCAAATGCAGCTGTACACACATTATGTTTTTGTATTGATCTGCTAATATGAAACCTATAAAAATGTGGACTGATAATAAGTTGAGAGTTCTAATTAGTAGTCATCATGCTGCCACCTCTTCTATGTAATCAAATCAGCAAAAATCCTGAAAATATGAAAGAGAGGTGCCTGAAGAAGTCTGTCAGTAATCTCATAAGAATACAGCTAAAATTTATGCTCAATTTTACTTTCATGAAAAAGTTAATTAAACTAATCAGCACTTCAAGAACCACAAGAGAAATCCTGTCCCAAATTCTGTATACAGACAGCCTTGAAATGGGAATGAGGACATAACCACGCTGTGTCCCTTGCCAGAATCTGCAGGGACCTGTGAGGGTGCTGTGGGCATTGTGACCTTCTCCTGTTGTGTTGGTCAGTCCCAGTGGACTCACATTCTGCATCCGTGGAGCCTTGGGGATGTTGTAGGATTCATCATCTGCTGTATCCAGAGACAGCAAATGTGGTGATTTGTTTTCCTCTGGGATCTGCCCACGTTGGTTTCTTAATCCTGATGTCCCCTCTCACATAGCAGGGAGCTGGCTGGGTCATCATGAGCTTTCTTTGCACTGGTGTGGGGATTTAGACAGAGGAACCTGAGGAGCTAGGCTTGGAATCCAAGCTGGCCAGAGGTGGACAGAAGGCAGTGCATGAACTGGAGCAGAGAGAGCAGGAACCCAGGCAAGGCTGAGGCTGTTCCTTCCTAAGGAGGTTCTTATCCCAGAGGGTGGTTGGGCCCTGGGACAGTCTCCCAAGGGAGAGGGGTCACAGCACCAAGCCTGACAGAGCTCAGAGAGCATTTGGACAATGCTTATGGGCACATGGAGTGACTCTTGTGGGTGTGCAGGACCAGGAGTTGGA
Organism: Ploceus nigricollis; assembly: GCA_013399945.1. Taxonomy (NCBI): domain Eukaryota; kingdom Metazoa; phylum Chordata; class Aves; order Passeriformes; family Ploceidae; genus Ploceus; species Ploceus nigricollis. The sequence goes on along the minus strand of VXBC01009900.1, from coordinate 613,968 downwards.
CTCAGTGATCCTTGTGGGTCCCTTCCAACTCAGCATATCCTGTGATTCTGGAATGAGCTATGGATCACAGCGCAGTACAACACACCAGAAGCCCATGATGCCTTAAACCAGGGGAGCTGTGTGTGAGCACCTCCTTGCACCCAGGTTGGCTTCAAGGAAACTGGTTTCAAACTCCAAGTTTTCTGGTAAAAGACAGAAACAGAGGTTCTGAGCCTGCTTACTTCAGAGGAGCCAAGACAGAGTAAGCAGAACCTCAGTACCTAAAGCACAAAATGCAATAGTTTGACAAGTTTTATTCAGAGAAGACATTATTCAGCTAAAAGCCACAACTGTGAGCTAGATTGAAAAGCAAGAGAAACATGAAGGCTATTTTTCAATGATGATCAAGTAGACCAGTATTGCTGAGTAATTCAGTTTTGGTGGAATTTGATTCCTCTGTGTTGTGATGTCTGCAAAGCAGCGTCTGTTTCCGGCACTCCAGCTGGGTTATTTGTTAGAATGTTTGCTATTTTGTGGATTTTTTCCCTGGTGCTGGGAAGCCTTAATCATGGGTCAAGCCTGCATTGTTTTAGGCACTAAATGAGCTCAGAACAAAGAGGCAGTTCTGCTGCCATAGAGTTTATAATCTAAGTATAAAACAAGAGACAACAGATGGGTCTAGACAGACGGGGGAGCATAAGGAAACAATGTGACAGTACTGGGCAGCCAAAAAGTCAGTGTTGAAGGGAGAGCAGCAGGCCAGCTATGGATTTTCTATAAGCAACATAGCAAAGAAAGGATCTGAAATGAGATAATTAAAACAGCTTTGCAGATGGCTGTAGGGAACTCCTCCTAAGAATGAGGCAGTTTGGTGGGGAAGGGTTTTGGAAGTAAAGACAAACATTTTGTGGTTTAGGGCATAGAAAGTGGGAAATAAAGCAGGAAAACACAGATAGTGGTGATATCACCAAAAATATTAGATAAGTACATGAGGTTTTTTTGCAGCAGCATTCTGTATAGGTAGGAGCGAGCTAAAGCTGCATGCCTTTGATCCACTTTGTAAGTGAGGAAGAATGTGAAGAATCTTCCTTCCTCTCATCCTCACTGAAGGATTTCTCCCCCATTGTATCAGCAGACACTTCTTGGCCACAGAGAATTTGATGAGATTCACTTTTGAGTACATAAAATACTTTGTTTGGGAATAGAGGCTACAGAACACTTCTGAACTCTCAGAATTCAAAAGCCTGGATTTGGAAGTCAAATAAATTTTTTTTTCTCAAACAGAAAAATAATCACAAGACCATGTTTGATTGTACTGGACAGTTGGTAAACAACTTGACAGCAGTTTCATCTTATGGTTACATTAGCTATTATTTTATATGGCAGTTGTATTTGGCAAATTACAATTTTCCTTTGAAAATGATCCTTGGAAAATAATACATGACATTTTAAAGTGCCATGGTCCATATATGCAAATGAGTAAATGCAAGATAACTACATACAGCTAGATGGTGTTAACTGAGTTAAAAGAGCCTTTACTCTCAGATCTCTCATTTTAGTATTTCAGTATCCCATTGCTTTATTAATAAAGTTTTCTGTATTTAAAATGAAAATTGCTTGCAAAAAATATATAAGCATTGTTTGCTTTCAATTTCTGTGCAGTACATAAAGAAGATAAGAGCACTGAGTATCTCTTAACAAAATTAAATCCCTCCATATGGCACCCTTCTCCCATTAAGATGTATAATATGAACCCAAAAAGCATCTTTTAAAATAGTTTCATAGCTGAAATGGGTTTTTAGTTTAGCTTAATTTGTGAATTGCCAGAAGCAAGAATTATCCGTAATGCTGTCTGTGTAAGGGTGCTCCCACAGCTGCTCTTAAGCAATTCTATATCAAAATAACCAGGAGCTGTCTCACATTCATCCAGAAGTTAGGTTTCTCATCTGAATTAATCTTAAGTTTCCTTGCGAGTCAACAAAAGCACTTGGACAGGACATCTTGTCCTGTTCCATTACATGAGTTTGAAATAAAATTATCTATTAAATCTCACTTGAGGTATCTCTGTTCCTCTTCTACAGAGGGAGCCTAGATGATTAGCTTAGTCTCCTCACCTCACTCGAGGCAGCTGGAGTTGGAGGAGATTAAAAACAACCTTAGAAACTGAGCTGAACTGCCTTTTATTTCAGGCTGTCAAATGTAGCATGGTGCTGCAGTTCACAGACATATCTCTGCTCAGCAAGCCTGGGGAGAATGAGAGTCTGTATAGAGCCAGGACAGAATAGCTGCATCAGTTAACCTGGCAGGTTCACAGCTCCAAGGCTGTCCAGGTTAGCAGTGACCACGAGCTGGAACAGGAAATCCTCGAGGAGCTCTAATGTTTGGTGTGAGGTAACCCCAGTCTCGTGTACTGAGCGCTGTGTAAATAATTAATAGGCTCACTCGCAGTGATTCTGACATAAAGAAGACGTTTTATTTAAAAGAGCAGTATTTTTTTTGCATGACTGGACTGTTCTCATATCAACCTCTTTGCTTCATCCAAGAGGTCCTCACCTGAATATCCAAAGCATCTTCTGTGCTTGAAGTTACTGCTAACTCTGCAGCATGGCAGCATCTATGGTGCTGCAAGATTGGATCTGGGGAATGCAAACTGAGAACTTGCAGCAGTCTTTCCTCAGCTGTAACATATTTAATTCTTAGAGCTACTTGCCAGATGCAGATGCATTTGATTGAGTGCAGCAACCATGATTCTGTCTCACCTGCTCTCATCCATAATCTGCTTTATAACTTTCTCTGTTAAAAGTTCTGGTAGCCCTGCTGTTTGAAAGACTTTTTATAGAGTTCTTAGAGCCTGTAAAAGAAGACTTTTTCATAAATCATATTTTTTAAAGTGCTGCTCTGAGCAATTTGACATTTTTTCAAAAGTAAGATAAAAGTTTATGTACTTGGAAATTATGTCCCTAAGAAGTATGCACTTTATATTTTATTTATTTTGATAGCTTATGTTATGATACATTTGGTAGATCCTGAAAGACACTGTCAGTTTTAAAGATACAGCCAATAAACTTTCGTTTGTGGGGAAAATGTGCCCCATAATGATTTTTTTTGTCTATGCAAACACATTGTATCAGCCTTATGACACTTTCCTTTTTCAAAATTTTTATTGTGTGTTTTTGACCAATGTTACATAATTCAAGAAAATAAATATTTGACAAACATTTGACAATATTTGAGTGGAGGTCAAAAAGCTTTGGGGCACAAATTCTCTGGGATTATAATCCTTAAAGAAAACAGGGGAAAGACAGTAATGATACATTTTCTTATCAAAGTTTAGTCCATATATATGTGTATATAAAATTCTAATACCAACATACTGTAAGAATGTCAATTGGACTTGCATAATTTTCTAGTCAGGCAGAAAGAGGACCAAAACCCAAGACAGACAAATTTTTTATTAACTTATTGCATGTGGAAGAGATTATTCATTAACACCAGCTGAAAATATGACACACAGCTCTTCAACATTATCTTTCAAAATGTATTTCCTCATAATTGAATAAATTTGGAGAGCAGTGTGAAAATTCATTGAGTTGAAAATACGAGTTAATCAGTAATGATACTTCAAATTGTATCAATGCAATGGATTTTTAAGCTAGAAAAAAATTGAATTGCAATTACCAGCTGGAAAAGTTTAAACAGATGTGTTAAGTTCCTGGCAGCCTTCAACCAGTTTGATTGGTGGATTACAAGGTGAGAGCAAGACCAACACAAAAGTCTTGTGCATGTAGTGAGGTGCAGTACAAGCAGAACTGCAGTGCAGAGATAAGAGACTGCTTAAACTCCTGCCAAGCTGTTCTGCTGCGTTTGTTCTATTTACACTGATCCCGCAGTCAGTGCACGCAAAGATTTTTCTTTGTCTTGTGAAGGACCAATAATTCTGAAATTTCATAAGGGTAATACTGTGATTTTTACTGGAGCAGGAACCCCTTCACTGCAGGCAGAGTACAAGCAGTTACTACTGTCATTGTTTCACAGAATGATATAAAGTACTTGTTTACAGGCATATTTTTAAACTGAGGAGAGATTTGAGTGTTTTATAGCTGTAAAAATCTTTGCAATTCTGTCAGAGCATGTCTGCATGCGCAATGCCTCACTAACATCTCCTTTCCTCATCCATTCTCTATCACAAATCTCTCTCCTCCCCTTACTACCAAACGTCAGAATACATTTACTCTGTCTGTATCCCCAAGACAATAAAAACAGTAGCAAAATTGAGGGTTTTGTCTGAGGATATAATTTAATTACCTTTAATAGTGATGTTTTTGAATAATTTTTCCCTACAACAGTATTTGATTTTTAGCCCCCTTTCTAGGCATCTTACTCACAAAGAAAGCTTTAATACCAACACAGTGGAAAATTGCTGCCATGTAGATAAGAATGATTGAATTTATTTTTTCTTGAGATGGTGGATAATGTACCATGGTGAATTTATGGTCTGCCACAGTGTGCAGTCAAGAAGCATCTTGTTTTGGTTATGAAAGGAACCCTCCATGAATCTGTGAGTTTAAGGCAGGCAGCCATGGGAACCTTGTCCTTTGCAAAGACTTCCACTTGGAAAATGCCCTGGCAGAAGAGCTGCCTTGGTGCAGTCCTACAATGAGAGGGATATTGCTGAGCTCTGCTCAGAGCCCTCCCTGGGCAGAGATAATTTCTGAATGACCTAAGGTTTGGTCTCCCCTACTACTGCCCCAATACAAAGGTTTCTCCTGGGCAATTCATGAATTGACTATTTGCATTTAGCCATAGCCTTTAACAATGTATTATGATAGACATCTGTTATTTTTGGAGAAATCGCCCTTTTTCCTTCTGTTTGGATGTATTTTTACAGTGATTTATATTTCTAGTTTATTCATGCTCTGAAATAAAGTGTGGCAAAAGTATATGTGAAATTATCCTAATGCTAAAAGCTGAAGTGTTTATAGTTGGTAAACCTAAGTATACTGTATAATTAAAACAATTATTTAATCAAAAGATGCTTTCTTAAACTGCTTTGCAATTAGTGCTATTGAAATAGTTCTTTTATTTTCCATTCATTTAATTTCTGTTTTGGTCTCTCCAAAGCACATTTTTTTGTAGAGGGCAAAACAACTTTACATCTATAATTATAGTTTAAGCAATTTGGGATATGAATGATCAGATTAAAAGACTAAAGTAAACCTTACCATAACGGGACCAAAACACAGGAGAATATACTGTGCTGGATAACTCTGTTTAAGGTTATGAGCCTATGGGTTTGTTTACAATATTTCCTAGTTGCAGGGATATTGTGTCACTGTATATTCCCAGAGAGTTGAAAAAAAGGATTTCCCACTGCTGACACATACTTTGCAAGTGTTTGCTGAATAGCACAGAGCTGGTTTATAAATTGTAGCAGTAATGGATCCCTGGTTATGGGTCTGTTTGTAATATTGATTTCCCGTCAGTCAGATTTTACAAAGAGCTTCACATCCTTGTCGTGCATCTCTGGTCTGGATGCCGCAGGTATCAGCCTCAGATTGTGGAAGAGATTTGCAAAGAGAATGTTTGTGTGCACGGTTGCACTAAGGCTGATGGAAAATTGGTTTGAAGCAACGCCTGCTCTGTTTGAGAGCCTTTCTGCACTTCTCGTGTTAAGTGTCCTGAAACCTGTAGGCACATCTTTTCTTTCCACAAATATTTTTGTGGAAGATGACAACGGGGAAAGAAAAAAAAATCACATGAAGCTCCTAAGAGTGTTACTAGATGCTTCTGTTGAGGGATAGACCCTTCCCTGTTGACAGGATGAGTCTCTGCCAAGTTCTAGTCCAGACACCTGAGTAGAAATTGAAGTGTGCAGTGGGTGCATTGATGTGAGGGTAGGTATGTGTGTGGATACCTTAGGAAAAGCTTAGCAATATGAGGAATATTTTGGAAATCCGGAGGGAAAAGTCTGAGAGGTGGGAAATCTACAGAGACCTGTCCTTTCCTTCCGTGCTGAAAACCCATGTTTGGTCTGGCAGGTTGAGGGTGATATTAGCCTGGGACAGCACCAGATCCCCTCAAAGGTCCCTGTTCAAGGGTGGAAATGGAGCTCACCCGGGAGAGCTCCACAGGGCACTGAGCCCAGTGTGGAGGTTCTCTGGATCTATCATGTCCCTCCCAGGGAAGACAGGAATGATCTAACAGTGATGAGTGGAGACAGCAGAAGTTGTGCACCAAAGTCCAGTGGTCCTTCTGTACCAGAGGCAGCGGAACCACAAAGAGGAGGCCTTGTGCATCCATAATTCACAGTTCACTGCAAAGCTTCAAAATGCAATCAAGAGAGATTAGTCATGCAGAAAATGTCTAAAGCATAATTTCATTAAGGCAGTAAGAACCACAGTGTCCGACTATATGTTCACTGTCTGGTTCCTGTGCAGGGTTTGTACACAGAACACTGCTTTTTTCCCAGCAGAACACTCAGTCAGGTAAGGGATCTCAGAAGGGCTGCAACCCTGATGTTTTTTTTTCTTTTAAACAAGAATTACAACTTTTTTTTTTTTACATCTTTTGATGTATTTAAGCTTTTCTCCATAGTTTTGAGTCTAGGAAGATCTATTGTAGGCAATACATTTTCTGCTTCATTTTACCCTGTCTTTTGTTCATACTTAAGTTTCAAACATTGGGTCTGTCCCTATTAAGAGACAAGGTTCATCAGGCCTAATTACACACAGCTTTCAGCACATCACTAGGAGTATTAGAAAACATTGTTGCAGTGGGAAGACACAACTGAATTTCTTCAGTATTTTATTGCTGAAATTCAAGTAGATGATGATCTGAAAAAATATGGTATTTACAGCTTAATTTCAGATAGGGTTTTTGTTGGTTCTTTACAGACCAACAAACACAAAATACATAGACTGATGATTTCAGTTTTGTTTTTCTCATCTAGAAGCTTGTTTCATTTGCTAAAATTATTTACTACACAGTGAAGAAATCCATATTTTCAGATAATTTGTTTTTGTAATTGCGCACACCTATGTGTGCTCCTTCCAGTGCCTTTCTATCATATTGGTTTTTCTGACAAGTTGACTCCAACTTTGTTGTCTTTCCAGGTTGTCTACTTAATTCCTTATTTTCACGGAGTTTAAGATGTGAATTGTTAATTTACCTACTCTGATGATTTGTTTATCACATTTCCTTTAAGCTCCTGTCCTTTAGGTTTTCTGAGTTCAGGCTTTAGACTTGTGTTTTAAACCTATCTTGCTGAAAGGGTGAAAGAGCCTTTTTAGCACATGATCTTTCCTTCCTCAGAACTTCTAAAATGTGATGAAATCCTTTCCTCTTCCCTGAGTATAACGTGGAGAGCCTTTCTGAAGCCATTGCTTTGATTTTGGTATAGCCCACATTGTTGTCCCAGACACGTGACTTCATATTTTCTTCCATTGGCAAAGCAACTGGTAAAAAAATGAAAATTTAAGAGTTCTTTTTTTCCTGTGGGTGCCATCCTCACCACTGCTGACTGTTCTGTTGTTCCTACTCCTGTCACTGCCACATTTTCCCATAAATGGCAAGATTGAAAAATATGGGACCTGTAAAAAACCTATTCAATAACAATTCCCGTGACAGCTGTTTATGTTTATTTTGTCCTTCTTTAATCTCTTTTATATAGTCTCATTGAATCCAAACGTTTCATGTAATCTGTGCATATTATTTTAAATGTGTTACTAATGTTATCACTCCTATCCTTTAACACTCCTGTCAGAGGGCAGTTGAGCCCACTTGGAGCCTTGATTTCTCTTTGGACAGTCTCTCTGCTGATTTTTGAAATCATGACAGGAACCCTTCCAGATGTGGATGTCTCAGCTAAGTGTCTAAAGTCAGGTGGGATGAATTTGAGATCTTCATCCCCATCACAAAACCCCAATCTACCTTGATCTGATGGATTTCTCTAATTTAAGCAATCTGTTCCCGCACTGTAATGTACTTCTCTCAATCATCACTTCTTAATGTTCTCTCCCCACCTTTCCCACTTCCATCTCTGCAATTTATCTCATCTCAGACTATTCCCCTGTTGCCCCATGCACAGCTTAGCTCCACCACTGCCCCTTTCTTCCCTTCACTATTTGCTTAATCTGTTCCTGCTATGCCCATTTCATCTCTTGTTCCCTAGAATACTTTGTTTATCCATTGGGATAAAGCATATTCTCGTGTTTTTAGAGCCCTGTAAAAATTGATATAGCTGTATATATTTTTTTCTTAATTATCATATTGTAGTTTCAAATAATATTATGTCTAATTCTACTGTGGTGTTCAGTTTATTTCTGTTTAAGTAATGCTGTAGAGCAGTATGTTGGGCAGAAAGCTTTGTACTATAATTGGGTAACAAATTATTATTTTCTTCTGGTGTTCAGTGAACTGGTTTTGCAGATCTTTCAGCTCAATTCATTATGATCAAATGGAGAAGCATTTGTTTCAATAAGATTTTAATCTCTAGAACTATCTTTTGCATCAGTGACTTTTCATTGTTAATTGCTTCCTTGTCCCCTATTAAGGTGTTCTTGCAAGTGCTTCATTCAAAGTAAGCTCCCTTTCCACACACACACAATTTGAAAATACTCTTTTCAACTTTTTAGGTGAAATAACCATTGTTGCTTTCTTAATCCATCACTATGGCTTTTGTGTATTATCCTCCCTTGATAATGACAACAACTGTACAAAATCACCTCTGCAAGTAATTTTAGAAATGTCCTGAATTTCTCCCCACATACATCAGAATGTAAGAAATAATTTTATTATTTCATAGCACCAATTAAGATCACCAGGGCACCTAGTATGTGCTGGATGTTTGTGAGTGAATTATCATTAATATTAATGATTTGAGAGGATATGCACTGACTATAGTATACCCCTGATGTTTCAGAGTCATTGTACTGAGAAGGTTTTTTTTATTGCAAGTTCTCTGAACCTGTTGTTACTTTAAACCCCATAAAGGGCATAGAAAAGAAAGACTTCAAACTACAATTTGAAATATGTAAAGAAAAAAATTACATGCTGAAATAACAAAATCAGGAGATGAGTTCAATTGGTTCTCTGCCTTTTCAAAAATCAATTGCTTGTGAATTTATTATTTTAACACAGCTGACAGAACATACAGAAGGAATTCAGTAATGAAAAGCATTTGGGGGTTTGACAGGTCTTGGCTGAAATGAAGTCCTTTGAGACCAGAACTTGGAGGCAGAGGTGAAAGTAAAAATTGGTTTACCTGAAGATCTCTGTATATGGAATCTAAATTTTCAAGGGAGACTGCCTGCCAGCATCAGAGCTTATCTTTTGACACATCCAACCTGAAATCTATCAAAATCTGTAAACTTCCTGACTTTTCATTGTAACGCCTGTACATGTCATTTTCTACACAAAACTTTGCACATGTGTTAAAAGTTCCCTGAAAATTTTGTAATAATTCAAATAATTAAATTTTGCAGCTTACTCACGTATTAGTTTTCAAAATAATTTAGCCCAGTTCTCTCTGTCAAAAAAAACCCCAAACAATCCAAACCAGTTGATTAGTGCAGTCTTACTGCTCCGTAGATCTATGAAGCTTTTACATTGACAGTTTTTAATATCAAGCAATATCTTTTTTACTTGTGTTAGAACTGCCCATGTAGGTAAGTGCAAAGTGGGTGATGTTCTTTCTTACACACCATTAATGTAGCCATTCACAAAGGGCTGCTTGGTGATAGCTGTGCAACAGGGTGTTAGAAATCTCACCTGAAGCCTCTGAGCTACACAGTGTAACTGAGAGCTGGTAGTGATTTTCAGAACTTTCATTGCTTAATCCATTATTGCATAAAAGTAAAGTCTAGCTAAATTTGCATGTTCAGCCTGAATTTGAAAGTCTGTGGGTTAAGGGGTCTGAGAGTATGTTTCTTTTCCCATGGACATTTAAGTGCAGTGCAGAGGTGTTTGTGCTGTAAGCTCTGTGGTGCAGTGCTCAAACATTACACCCAGGGCACTGAAGCTGTGTCCCTGATGGAGGTTGCAGGGAGGTGGCTGAGTAACAGGAACAGCAATTACACCCAAAAATAAAATGAAAACCATCATGCTCTTCTGAAGAGCCATTCTATCCATGCTCACTGTACTATCTAACAGACATAGAGCACATTTCTCTGGAATTTTAAATATTATTCTGAAGTGCATCTAACCTAGCAATTGAAATCTGTGCAGGAAAATTGGCTGTTCTCTAGGAACTTTCGCCCAGCACTCAGAGCATGCACAGAATTATACCATTCAAAAGTAATCCTTTCTTGGAGTCGTGGTCATATGTATCTTTGGAGGCCAGATTACGAGTTATATATTTATTTACATTTTATTTACCATCTAAAAAATTCAGCCCTGTGTTCTCAGGGTGCTGAAGGCAGAGCCAAGCCCTGAAGCTCTCAGAGCTGAGTCACTTTAGATGGCACGGTGATGCACCATATTCATCCTGAACTGTGCAAACCAGGAGATACTGCTTGCATTTGAAATTATTGGCAACAAAGTGTGTTAACTCTCATGTGCTCACTGGAATGCTCTGTGCTAGCCTTTGAAAATATAAAATGTAAGAAAAATATGATAATATGAAAAAATCCATAACCTCCTGTCACACATTGCAATTGCTTGAGTGTTCAGCAGGAGTTAAAGATGGATAAAAAGTACAAGGTATAAGCCATTGCAGTGAGTAGCAGATGAGCTGCATACAAGACTAATAGATTCTTCATGAAAATGATGTGACATTTATTTTCTATATTAAAAATTCAAATGCAAGTGTTTAGTATGTCTCATACATATCATCTCTTTCTGTAATTCTGGGACTGGCACAGTTTTGCTTTTAGTCATTTGGGTATTGCTTTTCCATCCACTTTGATCACATTGTGCTTCTGGAATATTCCCACCAGTTATCCTAAGAACTGTGATAACTGAATCTTGTTTCATCTGTCCTAGAAACTAAAATATCATGAAGGGGAGTCTCAAATAAAATTGCAGATGAGGAAACCACCTCCCCTACCCCTTATGTTATTTATTATTAACTAATAATAAATACCCCCCTTATGTTGTTTATTATTAACATAATAAATGTTTATTAGCACCTTTAATATAAATATTTGTATTAATGAGAATCTTACCAACCATCTCAAAAACGATGGCATAAATATATGTATGAACAACGTGCAGTATCCTTTCTTTCCTACACAAAGGAAAGCATTTATCATTCTGGTAACACAAGGGACAGAAAACAATGCCAATTCACAAGCAAAACCTTTCATGATTTAATATTGTTGTTTTGTCCCCTTAGATCCTAGAATGATAAATATTGTTCCTCCTTTTGTCATCATCAGAAGCACTTTCATATGTGGAATAAAGGCTCATTCATTATAATCATACTGGTTTTTTTCCAGGTTGCTTTTTCCAATCTGGTTCAGAATACATTGTGCCAGTGATACTGTGCCAGCTTTCTTGTTGTTATTCCAAAGCTCCATGGGTACCTGTGATGGTACCAGTTTGATTTCTGTTTATGACTGGGTTTTTTTATCATTCCTGTTCTCAAGGTTTTAGAGTACTCACTGTGTGTGGGACTTCATTACCCTGAGGGGTGAGCAAACATACCTAATCTAGCCTGGACATGCAAGTCAAGTGTCCATGGAGTGTGATCCTCTGGGAAGCCACAGGTGAAGTCTGTTTGGTCTCTTATGGTTTTCCACAAAGGAGGAGGGAGCCCTGTGGAGGGGATGGCCCTTCCCTCTAACACTCTCAAGTATTTTCTGTGCTATTTGCTCTTGAGAATAAGCTGTGAGGGGCCATTGCCTGTGATGTTTGTGCAGAACACAGGAGTCATTCCAGGTGAAATGTCTGTAGCTCCCTCCTCATCCCAGCCAGCCAACAACAACCCATTCTGGTTTTGTCTAGAATTGCAATATTTCAATAACTCAAAACATACCTTGATTTCAAAATGTGTTTTTTGCAAATCGTGTCAGTACTCTAAATAGACTTACATTATTTTCAGACAGAAATGCACAAAGGTTAAGCACATCATGTTTTAAGGAGAGCTGTTGGCTATGGTGGGATGCCACCCCATCTCTCATTCCATGGTGGCTTTAGGAAACACAGTCATTGCATTAAACCTAGGCAAACTATCTAATTACTATATTAGCATGTATTAGTTAATTTGTATGTAGCACTTTGGAGATAATAAGCTCAATATTTTAATACAGTTTCTCTTCCCTGGACACATATCTTGTCTTCATTTTTAAACCACTATGAAAAGGTCACTAAACATTGATTTTGTAAATGAAAGCTCTAAAATAGGACTTGAAAGAGCTAATATTTGGGGGGAGAAAAAAAAGTGTGAAAATTGAACTTAAGTCAGGCCATGAATTTTGAGGCTCAGATTTCTCCTACCAATCTTTAGATTTCTTAACAGTCTCAGAAATGACATACCTCACTCTGGAGGCTGTTTGTTCTTGCAAGAGGCTCCTGGCCCTACTTCCCTCCCCTTGAAACCCATCCCAGTGGATCTGGAGAGGATTTAAACCCCACGGCCTCAGCCTCTGTGGATATTTAGCAGCTCCATGCACAGCTTACACTGGCACAAAGGATAGCTGTATCCTTGAGGCCACCCCAGTGAGGAAAGCACATTTTTGTCCTTTTTGCAGTGTGAGTAGAGAAAGCACCGTTAAACACGTCAAAGATGAAAGGTTGCCTGAGAAATGTGCACTAGTTAGCACACAGTTTTTAAAATATTGAATGTAAATATTCTTCTTAAAGCACAAGTGGGACTCAAATAATGAAATAAGGCTGGCTGCATTTAGATTGTTCACAATCTACTTCATGGCTCTTAAAGAAATAATTAGGTCATAGTTCAAGCATGAACATCTATTTTTATCTCTCTTTGCAAATAATGGGTGTGTGTATCTTAGAAAAGAATTGCCCACTAAAATGAGAAGTCATGAGGACAAATAATATAAATAATTTTTAGGATGTTTGCAACTTTTTAAACTACCATACCACCTTCTTACACTAGTACAATGCAAAGAGATGAAAGCAAGTAGAAAGGAATTAGAGTAGTCTTAGTTTTTTTGGAAGTCTATATACTAAATACTTTGTAAAGGCAGTTAAATGATGCTGACTGAAGTTCAACAGAAAAAAAAGCAGCAAAAATAAGAATGAAAAATGAAGGGCTATTTGGAAGGAAGGCATTGGAAAGTAATGTGGGAAAAAGCCAGAAATCCTATATATTCCTCTTGCTGTATTGTCCAGACCAGACAGAACAAACAAAAATCAACTCACAGGGTCACACATCTGGACACAAACCTTACAGAGGTTTATATTAATCCCTCTTGATTCTGGCTCTTCCCCTTTTGGGGGATAATACCTTATAATTCTGAACTTCACACATTTTCAAGTCCCATTCCCACCATTGCTTTTGTTTTCCTCTCACCTTTTAAGACAAATGTCATAAAATGTGGTGTCCCACCTTTTAGAAAAAAGGTAGTTTGCCACTGCTTACCTGCTATTTTCATTCTTTGCACCCAAAATTGCAGGAAGCTTTTAATGAATTAATCCTAGGCATAAACCGTGATTTTCATTGTCACCTTTTTTCCTATTCTTTATGAAAATCAATGTTTTCTTATGGCTTCTTCAGAGTCTCAAGTGCATGGTGTCTAATGGTATTGCTTTATAGTTTTATATTACATCTTTATAACTTAGGATAATTATTTATAGTGGCAAATCATACTGCAGCAGACTGTAGGAAACAGAGTGGTGTATTTCACAGCAAAGGGAGAGCAGATCCATGGTTTATTATGTTATTATGTTATAGAAGGCACTTCAGGGGCTACAGAAGAAAGTTTCTCAAATTGTGGCAGCTCTCAGAAACTGGGAAATACAAAACAGATTTCATTCAAAACACTCTTGGATCATTATCACTGTATATATAGCCATTAAAGTCTAATTGAAATATACAAAATCAGGAAATAAGAGAACCAAAGCTAAGTTTTTCACATGTGATCAAAAAGCATATGGGAAAAAATAGAGGGGGGAAAAAGGTCAGCACTTAAATAGCAAATAGAAGCCTCAATGCAATTTCTGCTTTTAAAAAACAGATGGGAGATTTAGCACAATTGCAGCGAGGGAGTTCTAATGTCCTACTGAAGGTTCGTTTCTCCTTCATCACATAGTAAAAGCTTTTTTGAAAATGCTTAAATGAACACTAGCTCCTAATCACATCCTGGAAACACAAAGACAGCATGATGCTCTGTACAGCACAGCTATTTTTGATGAAAATGTTGGGAACAATGCACAGAATTGCTCTGAATTTTGCCTGTTGTCTAGAAGAACCATCCTGACATTGGAAAACTCCAAGCTCTATGTATCTCTTACCACATCTTCTTGTCCATGGTTCCATTTCAGCTATTTCTTACTCACATGAATATTGATGAGAAGGGGCTGCTGCAGTGACTCTGTAGTGTCAGAAAGTGTATTTTCATTGTGTGCATCTTCAGGGAGCTGACATTGCTGAGAAATGGACTTTGTGAGATTTTCTTGACTGTATCTTTCACTTGGTTTCTGCCTTTTTATTCCACATCCATTTAGTAGCAAGTCCTGTTCAATAGGCCATGAGTTAGAGATCTTGTTTTGTTGTATTAAAATGAGGTGTGCAAATCAGGCTGAGATTTATGCCAAATGAGATCCCAAGAGGAATATTTCATAGCTCCTGCATTTCTGAAGGATGTTGATCCTAACCGGAGAAATGTGGAATCTGAATTTGGTGTGCCAGGAGAATTTTTCTCATTTTTTTCCACAGGCATTTAGAGAAATGTTTTAAATGGCAAAAATTATAGTTTGGTCATCTTTTTTTTTTACAATAATTGTTGGGTTTTGATGTTGTGGGTTTGTTTTTTTCAAAAAATTTATTGATTTAATGGGTGAATGAGACAATGAGTGCTACTTGTTGGATTGGGAGTACACAGAGGTAGGTGGCAAGCTGTGACTATGAGTTTTCCAGTGCTTCCTCTCCAAACTAGGACACATGCCTAGGACACATCATATAATAATTTACAGTGATATGCAGTCATTTTATTACTATCTCTCAGTTTCAGGCATTTGCTGTATCTGAATGTGTCACACAAGCAAAAACAGTGCTCTTCTACTATCATTTTACTGATATTTATCTATATTGACTGCTCAGGACCAAGTAAGTGTATGTAATGAAGTGTTTAAAATGGAAACCTATTTCCATACAATTTGACAGGTCTAAGTGTGTAATTTTGCCTGTTATAGTCAGAACATGGTGTTTTCAATGTAAAATAGAAGACTCAGTAAAGAATAAATGAGTAGCTGTGTAGCTTACTTGTCTGTACTTGAATCCCATACAGAATTATTCTCTTTCAGTGAAGACCATAATTGTGGTAGGGCTATTTGTACAAAATGTTTGTGAGTTAAAATGGTTATTTTATGGTATGAACTTTTCACCCTTTTACCAAAAATTAATTTTCTACATAAGCTGATGCTAGATTTGCTGATGGAGCCACCCTAATACTGACAGCAGAGCATTTGTGACTTTTATCTTCCCTTTTCCTTTTTCTTTTCTTTTTCATTGTTCTCAAGCATTAATATTACTGAAACTACAAATACCCTTGTTAGAGATCCTGAGGACCCTGAAGTTGTCACTTTAGTGACAACTAAAGAGATACTCAAAATATAGTTCAAATATACTAAAGAGATATTCAAAATATGGTTCAAAATTCTCAGCACACTTTCTGTCCCATTGACTTAATTCTGTGTTTCCCTCCCAAGATCATTTGTTTTGTCAGAGTGACTCCTGGCTATGTCGCTGGGGATGTTCTAAATGTCTAATTGGACATCAGCAGAATACTGAAAAACTGGCATTGCTATTTGGGCAGAAACAAATTTGTATCAAAGCAGTGGTTAGAGTGATGATACATTGCACCAGCATGTTGGAAATGGAAAACAAGTCTAGTGCTTCGTAAACCTTCGAAAGCAAAACTTTAAAATGAGAATTCTCTGTGGAAAAGCACTGCAGATATCATGCCTACTGCTGATTAAGCTGTAATCCTATTGAATTTCTGGTGAACTACAATAATTTCTTTGCATGAACATATTCAGTACTTCTGGTTTAGCTAAAATTTTTGACAAGGTGAAAAAAAGCCTGGCACCTGCAACATAAAGGGTGCAATAGAGAGAAGAAGGATCTTAGAGGATTATTGTTCTAATCTTCTTCCTTAAAAGTAAATGGTAATGTAAGTAGTATTGTTTTATCTCCAGCGTGGGCAGAATTGGCCCCTTTTGGGCCCTTAAACCTATTGTCTTTAAGGTGGTGTGTTTTGTCTTGAGGAGGAGAGTAGTAAAGCTGCAAGTCTGACAGTGTATGTTATCACCCAGATGGAACATTAGGGAAGTATTCATAAAAACTGAATTTCACCTGGTGAGGTTTATCACCCCAGATTTCCTCTACAGACAGAAAGAGATCTGCTTTAAATCACCCCCTGCCAGAAAGGCCCCTCTGGAGGGAAGCAAACCCCAGTGACTACCGCTGCCTTTTCTCCTTCTGAGTGTTCTCCCGGTTGCTCAGTTGTGTTCCAACCTGCTCTGTTTCCCAGATACTCACACACAGATATTCACACACACACTGATTCTGATTACTGAGTTGCATGAAATATAATTCAGCCCTGTAATAATGGCCAATCACACTCTGTTTATATGGATGATAAATCTCTGTCCCACAGGTGTTCATCTCTCTCATGATGTATAGTAAGGCTTTAACTTTCATCACAGTGGTTAAAGCATCCAATTGCATGAATGGGTTTGGGTAAAGAGCTTTTAAAATGTTGTAACTCAAGCTCACAATTTTTTACAGCTTTCATATCTTCATTTTGCTCTGATTTGCATCCATGGTCCAAGTAAAAAGAGTTTGCTGAAGATAGAGACAAAAAGTAAAATGATGCTGTACAGGCAACCTCGAGTGTGCCAGGCTGGAGGAGACTTTTGCAATCCAGACATGTCTAATTACTATAGAGGGGTTCATAAACTAGCCCCACCTGGGCCATAACTATGATACTGACTTCTAAAAAAACCAATTATGATTTTGTTTTTATTAAACCAGGTATTGCTAAAAGTAAGTGAAAACAGAGCTTCTTCAATACTTCGAGTAGACTTTTTTCTCTTCTGCAGAAATAGGTTTACAAGACCAAATTAGATTCTGGCATGATTAATGCATATCACCAAATTCTTGCAGAGTAGCAAATTAGTTTATAGTGATTTTCTTGAAAACAAATTAAACGGCTGCACAACATCACAAGAATAGAGATGTTTTTCATAACATATGGATAAATGATTCAATGGAAGTGAGATGTAATCAAACTGAAAATGTAATCCAAATGTTTCAAATATTACTGTCCATTGTAGAAAAATGTGTAATTACTTGCATTTTAATGCATGATGTGTAATATACGGTGGCAGAGCAGCAAGGAATTAATCTGCATGAGATTTGCACATATTCTCAATAGATTATTCCTTTTTAGGTGTTTTTATTATCATTCCATTAAAAACAATGTGACAAGAGGATTTGACCTCAGGTTGCACCAGGGGAGGTTTAGATTGGCTATTAGGAAAAGCTTCTTCACCAAAAGGGTTGTCAGGCCCTGGAACAGGGAAGTGGTGAAATCACCATTGCTGGAGGTGTTTAAAAGACTGTGTATGTATATGTGGCACTCAGGGACATGTTTTATTGGTGGACTTTGCAGTGTCAACTTAATGGTTGGACCCCCATGATCTTAAGGGTCTTTTCCAACCTAAACAATTTAATGGTCCTATGGTTCTTGTGTTCCAGGAGGGCTTGAGTTGAGAAAAGAGGGTGGGAGAAAGAAGCTTCAGTGAATCAATGTTAGATTGCCCCACTCCGTTACTGTGGAGTCTCCAGCTCCTCACTGGGTCCACTTCACCAGGACACTGTTTGAAGCATCCCAGAGTGCATTGTCACCTTCCCTTTGTCCATATCCAGAGAGGCCAAGTAACCCATGCTGGCTCTTAGTCACTGCCAGGATTGTTGATTGGCACCAGATGAAAGGCACCAGATGTTGTACAGACCTGGATTTCAGACCAAACTACGGATATCTCACTCTGAAAGGGAAGGAAACTGCCTGACTGCATTAAAAAAAAAAAAAAAAATCCCTACTGGCCCCATGGAATACAAATATTTCACACAAATATGTAGGGCCATTTCCTTTTCACAATGAGAAAATTTGGGAAAGGAAGAACATTTCTTCTAAGAGCCTTTATTGTATAGTCTGCTTTTCCCACAAACTGACAGCAGGTAATTTATAAGTCTATTCTGGGAATAAAAATTTCTTAGTCCCTTATAGATAGCCCTTATTGCTAAATAGCAAAGGTGTAATAAAAAGGAGCATGACATCTTCTCTCTACTAGTGTGTGGCTATTTAATTCCACACTATCGTTATTTAGTTTATTATTGTTATGGTTTAAGCTCTGTCTCGTATTTTACTTATTTAATTAAGTTATATGCAAAAGAAAAGGAAAACATACCTCCTGGCCTCTTGGCTGTCTTCCCATCTTGCAAAAATTATCACTGAAAAAAAATGATGGGGTTACTTGCCCAAAGTAATTTCCTAGTTAGTTTAGTTTGTTTAATATATCTTTCCGAAAGTAAGAGCGGTGTCAACTTAAAATACACATTCATGCACCAAACAGGAAGAGAAGCCCATAAAAAGACTGTGAATTTGAGGTGCTGTCAGCTTGTCCTTTTAAAAATAATCTAATTCAAATAAAAAAACCCATTCAATATGACAGGCTATGAAGACACTTATTGTTCTTGGCAGATGCTTATGATTATTTTTCTCTGTGACTAAGTCTGCGATCTCTGGATACTGTCTAGGCACACCTGCCAGATCAGGAAACTCAGATACACATGAAGGATTTGACTATTTTCTGACTTTGAAATGAACTTAGATCTGTTGTGTTCTTCTAGCCATATACAGTCTTGAACTTCAGATGACTCTTAATTTTTCTCCTGGAAAGTACTCGAGTATCAGGTTTGTACTTGCTTAGGAGGGGGCTCTGTGCACCACGTTTTTAAATACCAAATTTTGTTCTGCTTCTGTTTTATGTACCTTTTGGATATCTCCCAACATGACTTGATCCATAGCAGAGGAGTATGCAGCACAAAGAACGGGCTGGCCTTTTCAGTCATGAAAATGAAGCCTGAGTTGGTCTGCTTGGAGACAGTTTGGTTGAGAACACAGGAACAACCAGAAAATCGTGAAACTATTGCTAAACAACTAAATTGAATATGACTATTTCTAGCACAGTATCTCATAGAAAGTGAGAGAATTTCTTCCATGGGTACTCAGAAACACTGCCTAGTAACAATCTTCTAGAATGTTATGCTCCTTCTAGAATGCCACGTTCCCCCACTATTACAGACATTATAATAAACATTTTTTTTTTCTATGAAGAATAAATGTGTGCATTCCATAAACTTGATGGTCAATGTGATCTGTTTCTTCAAATTAAGAAGTAGGTAATACAAAACTTCATTATTAACTGGGGGGATTGTATATAATTTGTGTGTGTATATATATATAAAAATATATAAAAAACCTGTTACATAATGGCATATTTATGATACATTATTACATAATTTTGGTGTGTGTGTGTGTATATATATATATATCTATATCTGTATATATATATCTGTATGTGCATATACCATTAATTCACATATGATATACGTTGTGTACTTTTCAAACAGTATTTTTATAGACTTGAAATATTGATAAATGGCAGAATTCATTAAAATTCCCTACAGTATAACTGGTAGTTTTATTGATAAACATGCAATTGCCTCCATTGGCTTCACTGTGTGCTATTTTGACTTTGATGAGGCACCACAGTCTGTGATTCTCATCACTTAGTGTATCTTCAAACAGCTCTGATCCACTTCTACAGACTTACATGGGCAATAAATCTTCCACAATGGCAATATTTTGAGTAAGAGATCCTTTATGATAAAATGAGTCTGTCCAGTATGGGGTGAGCATGTACAGTAATGCCACTCTTTAAAGAATTAACAGGTGGAAGGAACACAAAGACTTGTGGGCACTGAAGGGTGAAGCTGTGACTTTAATAATATAGTGTTTACCCAGTCTTTTCTGTTTAAGTCTCTCTGTATGGCAGCTGGCATTTTATTTTCGTTGCTTAAAGTCACCTTAAACAATGACTATAATTTTGGTTGAAATGTCAAACAAATCTAATTGATCTACCTGACTCGTAGTTATTTTATTGTCTTCAGGTTTCTGAATGTTCTGATTCTGCATAACAATGACGTGTAGAAATTTAATCAAATGAGGACATCTATCCAAATGTTATGTCTGAATAATGCATATTCAAATTGAAAGGAAACATTTCCAGTTACCTGCCTAACCATGAATCTGAGGTCATTCTTTGTTCCCTTACTTTTAACAAAAGAGATAGTAAGAATTCCATGCATTTCTCATTAAAATGAACAATAGCGGAGGAAAAAAAGGTTTTAAATATGCACACCATTATGTAAGACTAATTTTTTCAATGTAGGGGTTTTTTTTTCTACTTTTAGAGATAGTGTAGCCTTACATCAGTTCAAATGTAGTTGTATACAATCAGAGGAAAAATGTTTAAACATCCCAGCATGGGTATTTCCATTTAAATCTGATTACAGTGAAATAAAACTGTAGCTATTAAAGGTTTAGAAGAACTACAAATACAAGCAGTAAAAGAAGACAGTTAGTAAATGAGGTAGTAAAACATTTCAGCAGGGCAAACAGTTTATAGCACTCAGCCTTCCTGTAGCAGACTGTGCTATTCACCACAGACCCGTGCACTGTTCCCCGAACTGCACTTAAACCTGCAATTAACCTTTCACGCCTAATGAAGCTGTTTTGCTGCAAAATTAAAATATATAGCACTGCCTGTTTTTACAGAGACTGGGAGAAGAGCATCTCAGAATGAATGACTTTTTCAGATGTTCTTGTTTGAATGCAGGATTAAAGGGCTGTTTGTATATAAACCGTGAATGCACTTTTCAAGGTAATCTCATTTGATTTGCTGTGTTTTATCCCTTTACTTATTAATAGTTTTGCACTATTGTAAAAAAAAAAAAAAAAAAGGAAAAAATTCACACCCCAGTAATTTTATGATTAGAGACTTCCTGAGAATAAACTGTTACCATTTAACTTCCATTAGGAAAGACAATAGTTCTGCTAAAGATAACCAAGTTTATATTGCTTCCTCTGGTGTTTTCCTCATTGTGGATGCAATTATCTCTTACAAAAATATACTTTCCACTTACGATTTCACTGGGCTCACTTCTTAATGACTTCTGCATACATATCCTTAAAACCAGCTAGAGGTTGTCTGAGCTGCACAGAACTAGGTCAGGTTATTTCTATATCATTTAGTAGAAAAACAAACTAAATTTAAAAATAGGGCTGGTTCTGCAACTAAGATTGAATTTCCAGAAATTAGAGGTGACCCATTGAGTCTCCATGTGGGATCCTTACTGATTCCACTGTTCCTTTCTGCCTCATTGCTCAAGAGTCAGAAGCAACCAGAGACCATGTACTGATTTGGAAAATACCAGTTTGGATGTTAGGTAGGATAGTTAAACAGCAGCATTCAGAGAAGTCGAGTAACTGTAATAACTTAGGAGCTGAGGTAACGCATCTAGAGCACTGTACAATTTACAGTTCCAACTTCAATGACTGTAAATGTATTCACATTTATTATTTAGATTAAAAACCTGTAACACCAAGGGAATGTTTTGGTTTTGGTGGGGTTTTTTAAATGAATATTTAAGCCACAGCATTTTCTTCTGTTTTATTTTGATGTAAATTCTCCTTGCTCAAAGTGTCTGTGCACAAGCTTGACTTGGTAAATGAAATTCCTTTAGACTGCCAGTCTGAAATAATGAATTGTTCCCCCAGTTAATTGTATTGCTTTGATAACAAGGAACTATGCTGGGCGTAGAGAACATAATAAATGAATTTCATCAGATGATTTGTGTGACATTTTGAAAAATGATCTTCTGTAGTGACCTGATTTTAATAGAATTCTATCAATATGCCAGTATGCAGTGTTAGACCTAAGGATTCCCTTTTGTTAGTTGTTCTATTGAGGTTAGCTTAATACATCTAAATATATTTTAAAATAGCTTGTTAAATTAAAAAATCTGGTTACTAATAATACTCCCTCTGTTTAGCATAGTCTCTGAGCCTAGCCGTTGAAGATGGGATGACATGTAAGCAATCATCAAAATGTTATTTAGGTTTTATCCCTGAATTTGCTAATACCTAAGTTTACTGCTTAAGCTTTAAAGGTGCCTCAAAGATTTCAACAATTTAATTTGTCAAAGTCCAATTTTAAGCATCACTGGCTCATGCCACGAAATATTTGTGTATGTGAAAAAAACCAACTTGATTAATCTTGGCTCTTACATATCCTGAAATGTATCAATGATAATTGTACTTAGCGTTTTACAGTATCGTGCGTTTTTAAAATCTGGGTGCACATTAATCAATTCTTGCAACTTTTTTGTGACTTAAGAAAGGTGATGTTACCAGTGTGCAATAACATCGATTTTTCAGGATACTGGAAACCTGAACTAAATCTGACCATATATCTTATATTATGAAAGAAGACTGTAGCAACACTTGTTAGTGAAAAACAATTTTTGCACAGTTTCTTAGTAGATAAGAGCTGTAATGAGGGATTGCATGAAAAGTATTGCAAAATTGGAATCTGTGTAATAGATAAATTGAGTTTGATACTGGCTTGAGATAAGGAATAGAGACTGCCTGTTAAACATGGTGAAAAGTGTTTTCAAAGGTTTCCTTGGAGAGTGGTGGTGTTATTGGTTGGAGAATTAAGTTTTGGGCTACATGGAGAACCAGCACCATCCTTACCTACATTTTGGGCATATGTAGATGTGGTTTTGGTGGTTTGTTTGCAGTAGAAAATATAAATGATGTGAATACTCCTAATCCATTTGATTGCAATATCACCTGTGTGAATTTAAAAGCCTAGAACTACCCTGTATTGTGTTGTTAATCACAGCATTTTAGAAGTCACTAATTTCTAGAAAGGGTGCAGTAGCAAGGAAATGGAAGAGTAAATTCCTAAAATATTAGCTTCTTAGGTCTAGAAGGGAATCTGAATGAGGAGTGGCAGAGGTCACTTGGTCTGTTCAGCCTGGAGGAGACTGAGGGGAGACCTCATTGCAGTTCCATCTTCCTCATGAGGGGAAGAGCAGAGTCAGACACTGATCTCTGCTCTGTGGTGATCAGTGACAGGACCCAAGGGAACAGCCTGAAGTTGTGTCAGGAGAGCTTTGGGTTGGATATTAGAAAAAAATAGTTTATCTAAGAGGGTGATTGGCACTGGAGCAGGCTCCCAGGGGAAGTGGTCACAGTGCTGACAGAGTTCAAGAAGGATGTGAACAATGCACATGGTGGGATTCTTGGTACTGTCCTGTTCAGGGCCAGAAGCAGGACTTGATGATCCTTGTGGATCCTTTCCAACTCAGAATATTCTGTGTTTCTATGATTCCTAAACATGCTGGTCTATGCCCTTGGCAATACCCTGTTAAGATTACAACAGGTCATGAAATATCAACAAATTAACCAGAATCCAAAACAGAAGAGTTTTGGTGTGAGTTGAAAACATTTAGAATTTACCCAGGCCATCATGGTTCACTACTTATTTACAGATCTGTGCTTTCTAGAAAGACATTTTCATATCTTTTTGTGTTAAATATTAACTGCTGGATATTCCCCAATTAAAGAGGCATATATGTATATACATATATTTTGCAAAGGCAAATATTCAGGGGCACAGTGTTATCCTAGATGCAGTTTCTGTTTCTCTCTTATTTTCTGATTTGATGATTTTATCAATTTCTAAATGCAATGCACATACATTTAATATGAGAAAATTCATGTCAGAAAACTTCTGGTCCACATAACCAGGAAAATGGTCATAAAGAGAGAGCATGCTAAGATCACACAGAAAATCAATGAGACACAAATGGAACTCAGTTCTCCTTATTTCCAGTCTGGTGTCTTAACTGCATTTTTTTCCTTCCACTGTGTCTTCACTGTTACCAAGTAGCATTTAAGAAAGTGAGAATTTGTTATCTGACTTTGAAATGAAACTGATCACTTCTGGGAAAGTACATAAACTTGCCTTGAAAGAAACCATCACACTGCTCTGGAATTCTTCTCAGGAAAGCTGAGCATTAAATTTTGTTTTTCTTTTATTTATCTTACAGGTCTTGCAATTGCAAGTGCTCTGATAGACATTTCACAACAGAAGCCTGCGGACTGTAAAGATAAGAGTTCAGGAGTCAGAAATCGAAAGCATCACCTTTCAACACGTCAAGGAACTTGTGTCTGAGAGTCAAAAACTACAATTGTATATTCTGTAATGTTTTCTTTTTAAATGGCTTCCATTGAAAGCTATACTACAGCCTCAGTTTTTATGGAGGCAAATCTATGGATGAACACACGAGGTACTGTGCTCTGTTATAGTCACACAGCCTGCTATCCCCCAAAGCAGAACAAACTTGTGGTAGGTATGAGCATGCTTGATGAGCTTTAATAAAGAATGGATCCTGGTATCAACAAAATACAAAATAAAATACCCAGTATTCTTAATCCTGAACATATCAGAGCAGGGAAGGTCCTTGGGCAGATCTAGGAAAAACTTAACCTTTTTTTTTTGTAATGTAGAAACCAATTGTATAATTGAAAACTGAGCAAATTCCAAGCTAAAGGAAATTTTTGTATAGCTGAATGTAACAATGGGAATTGTACAGTTCTTTCCTTGTAATTGGCAATTAAGATTTCTTTCCAGCAAGCAGGAGCTAAAGAGAATCATTTGGATTTAGGTGGTTTTTATCATTGTCCAGAAGAGGTAGGCAGCTTTTCAATTTAGCAAAGGTGTATCCCAAGAACACCACATGTAATATTTGAAAGATAATTCTATTAAATACTATGACTTGAGCGTTTAATGATTCTTTTCCTTTACATTGGAAAAAACCTCATAAACATAATTTGGGCTGCAGAAGAGTGATGGGTGGGCTTTCTTTTCTGTACCTCAGAGTTTGTCCTGAATTAGGGATATTTTACAAAGAGGGTCCTCCATGCCAGCTAAATGATCAGCAAAATTAATTGAGCATGGAAAAGCTGCTTTACAATATTTTTTCCCAAGAGAGTCTCCAAGACTGCAAGTCTAAGGAGAGTTGAACGTGCTGTTATTCAACCTGTTCCCATTTCAATATTGAAATTTGCTAGTATCTATATATTGTCCTGACCTGTAAGCAGAAGAGATTAATCCCAGTCAGCACTTTGGCTCTTGTTTTTATAATAAAGTATGGATATTTTTTTTTCTCACAACTGCATAATTTCATCTCATTGTCACTTTAGCACCTGTTAAGGAATTACCCTATATAAATAAATAAGTGTTTAAAAATCCATCTTGCTTCCAACATTAGTTGTCAAATCCCACAACCAGTATGGAACCTCACACAATCAGTACTCAACAACAAAAAGCAGATGCAAGAATTTCCTTTGTGAAGGACTTTAGTCTTTGGGGGGGCTCAGTAACCACTACAGATAACCTGGCAACCAGCTTTAATGACCCTCGGTCTTTTTATTTACTCAAAATTCATAAACATAGAAAAGAGTAAGAGAATGCTAAGGGGCAGGTAGCAGATGTGTCATATTCTCATTTATGCATTGCACACTGACAGAGTATAATATGAAACCAGTAGTTTTGTACAAGCTTGTTGAAAGTATAGTTTCTCAACTCCAATTTTGCCACCATCCTAGTACAGGAGAGTGATACAGAGGTATAAATGTCTCATGTAATGATAGACTTTTGGTAAATATGAAAGATATAAAAAAGATAATTGATGTTTACTACTCTATCTGTATTTTTTATGTTCTTTTTATTTCAGAAAGATGATGACATTTTACTGTTTATAGTTGACTACATAGTTACTTGCATGCCATGGTGGTGCAGTAGCAGTAATAAAGCCCTGTTGTGAGTTGTGTTTATTTCCTAAAGCCATTCACACATAGAAGTATTCAGCTTAATTTGGATGAGGACTAAATGTAAAAATAATTATTAAAAAGGAACAATTGTACAGTATGTAGTTATATCTTATACAGGAGTATTAGGTTGCATCTAACCATGACTGCTCTATTGTTTTGATAAATTATGCACTTATGAATTATGGTATAATTATTTCTTATACTGGCATGATTGTTTCAGTATTTTCATATCTTAAAATAAGATTATTATCTTAAAATAATACCATCTTGTGACTTTTATTGCCTATTCTGACCTCATATAACCTAAAACTTTAAAAATTCATTTTTAAAGGTTCTGTTGGGAACTTTGAACCAGTGCTTCTTAGCCTAGTGAGAAATTGTCCTTTGAAAACAACCCTTTCTGCCAGTTTTAAAGTTAATCTGTTCAAGTGAATATGAACTGATGGGACTGGTTTACATGATGCATACACTTAGGAAAAAGAAAGAGCCACTTGTCTGGAATATATTCCAAACTCTGTGTTATCTCAATCTAAGCAGTTCATGTAAGAAATACACAGTGTGTTTTGTGAATGTACTGGAAATCCCATCCACAGAAAGACCATCCACTCCTGTAGGAGTGTTTTGACTCTGCTCACTCATACAGGATTACATTCCTCTGTATCTCAACCAGAGTTTGAAAAATACTTGAAAATCAGGTGTGAGTTTTAAAGGGATTAAAATCTTTTATTGTGGCACTGAAGATAGGCAAATAATGATCAGCCATTTTACTGTGTTTTCAGGTAAAAATGTTTTTTTACTGTACAAGAAAAGCATGTTTGTCATGGGATCATTCAGCATTTCCCTTCACTCTGATAATTTTTTTTCTGAAGTATCTTTCTTCTCCCAGGATCCCTGATTGCATGCAAATTAGTAAATTCATATAATAAAGTAAATAAAAATACTTATATAATGGCCACACTTAAAAACAAGAAGTTTGCAAACACATACCAAAGCTTTCTTTTTGGAAGGTATAAATAGCATAAATGTCTGATAACTACATTTTGTTAGTTGTTGACAAGTGCAAACTTTTTGGTAATGACCACTGTACATCAGATGAGATTTTTTATGAATGGTCCCATTATGATTGTGTCAAGAAAAGGCCATATTTTTTTTAAACCCTGTTCTCCAATTTAACTTTGGAACTCTTTCTTAGAGTCAGAAAATGTTGAATGGCCTCTTTTAATGTGATTTATATTGGATGAAAAATAAATTAGTAAGTGCTGTTCTGGTAAGTAAGCCCCAGTGAAGTTCTGACTGTCAGGATTCAACCTCCCCCTCCTCAGCCTGTGGATTCTGCTGAGGGAAATCCAGCAGCTACAAATTGCTGTTCCAAATATGAGATAGCCTGTCCATGGTAACATAGGTTTTTAGTACTTCAGTTCCTCTTTGTATTTCTATATTTATATAAAATCCTGAAACTACTTAAATTGAATTTGCACACTTCAGAATATTTGCCTCTATTCATTACATTCCTATGAAATTTAATGAAATGTTTGTTCACCTGTGCAAAAAAAAAAATGTTATCAGTATGTTGCCACTATTAAAATTATTTAATAAAAACAGTCAAATTTTTGACATGTTAAGGCATGAATACACCATTAAGGAACATCCAAATTCATCTGATTTGAGAATTTTTGTAGCTGACTGCTCTTTTTATACATAGAGTTTTCTGTCATCTTCCAAAATCAAAAACATTTTGACAATTTCAGATTGGGGTGTGGAATTTGTTATGTGTAAAATCTGCAGCAATAATTATTTTATAAATAATTTAATGTAGAGGCTGGAATCCTGATGGTAAGAATTTTAGTTTGGGATCACTTTAACAGATGTTAAATCTTCATGCATAATAACTTTCTTGGTATTCATATAAATTATAAAATCATTATGTACCTAATTTCATTACCAATTTTTTAAAAAGCATCTGAAGGTTTCTTGACAATAAAGAAAAATTCTCTGTTAATGGTGATTTACAATCCCTCTTTTTTATAAGCAAAGTTGTGCTGTTCAGAATGTTTGGCATTGCTGGGGAAAATTAAATAAATTAACTGTATTTTTTCCACTCTCTGAGGTGCAGAATTACCTGAAAAACTGTAGTTTGCAGATACTTATTTCAGATCTAGAATAAAGTATGGAATATGCACGGTTATAACAAATAATAACAAGCCCAGCTATGTCTGCAGGTGGCCAGAACTTCTCATGCTGTCTTCAGTTGTACTTCCTCATTAAATACTAACAATGGAGGACAAAGATGGCAAAAAAAGTCCTTGCACAATCTGGGCTTGTATAACTCAGGGCCATACATATGTTGTTTCAACTTTTCCTTATTTAATGCAATTTTACTTTCATGAGGATTGTTTATATTTCTATATGACTGCCTATATGGCCACATGTGGCCATTTCTATGGCTGCAGGTATTTCTGATTTGAAAAATCATCATCTTGTATGTATAGGTGGAATTCTAGTGGTTGTCTGAAATTTATTGTGAGGCTGAAAAGGGACTAATATCACCCTAGGCTTGGTCATGTATGCTGGAACTTGTTTGTGTCTTGAAACAACATTTCTGTGCCCTTGCTGATATGTTAAAACTGCCTTTTTCTAAAATGAGAAAGCAAGAGTAGAACCGATGGGCAAACCAAACAATTATTTTTAAAGCATATGTGTGTATGTGTGCCTATATATATATAAAAAAAATGGATTATGTAGTTGGTTTCACAGCTGATCTACATCAGAACATTCTCTGTTTCCCCACAGATTCTCACATATTATATTGAATAATATGAGGGCCAACTCAGTGACTGTTTATGTACATAATAACAGCCCTTTCTACAGAAATAAAATCTTAAGTGTGTTTGTCCTTCTGAGTGAGGATCTAGAAGTGTGCTTGAAACACTGTATGGAAAATGTTATCAACTGTCAGTTGTTATCAATGATTATCAATTGGGTATCAATATTTTCAGCATGCCCAAGACTGAGTGCAGAAGGTGAAACATCTCCTGTCCTTTTGTATCCTTCCTTTTCTAGTTTATTTTCCAGTAGCAGTTCTTACGTGCTAAGATCAGAGTCAATAATACAGAAAGAATATTAATTTTGACAGAATTGCTACTCACTTAACAATAACGGTTTCTCTTTCTATGATATTATCAGAACAATGCTTAGCTATGCTATTTTCCAATTTTACTAAAAGACCTTTTGTTGGACAAGAAGCAAGAAAAAAGTAAGATGGAGCTCTTCAAATGCACCTAAAAGATATCAGAAACATTCTGCTGAGGGTTTGTGTCTTTTTAACAATTATTATAAGGTCAGTATTTATAAAAAGTCATTTTTACTTTATGATTTTTAGGGATTAACATGAAGCAAAATTTATTTTTTCATGTGAAGTCCTGATGGTCTCTTAAGACATTCAGTTATACAATATAATTGAGAAAAAATAAACATAGTTTTGGAACACAATATTTAGGATAACCAGCATGGATGTTTTCATGAAAGAACTCTACACAAATTGTCTGTTTCCTAAAGCTTTCTCTCAGACATGAAATTTGTCAATACTCCTGCAAGTCTCCTCTTCCCATCCCTTCCCAAAGCACTAAGAGCCAAATGGTCAGGTATGAAAATCTTTTAAATATATGAATGCAGGTAATTTTGTTTCTGCTTCTAAATAGATGGTGGAAATATGGCCAGAAAAGATTTCCTAAGTGAATACTTAGGCATGATAAAATTAACCTTACTAATAACATGGGAATATTTAAGATTAATTAATTAATGTATAGAGAGTACTCAGAGCTCTTTACTGATCTAAAAATAACAGTCACTGTAGGAGTGCTGAGTGTATTTTAGTTGCTAAGTTATTTAGTATCAGGTTCATTTCATAGTGCCAGGTGTTAGTGTTTTATACCACAACTTGAGACACAATTTAAAAAAGCAACAAGCAAACCAAATTATTCACTGTCAGATATTCAAGCTCTGTGACTTTTCATATAACAATGGTCACAGAATTTGTTCTTGATTCTGCTTATCAACGTCATTTTCCTTTTCTTGGTAAATGTTTTAGTAGTCTATTCAATTTATTGGCATTTTTTATTATTTGATATATTTATTATATGATTATTTGGGCTTATTGGATATCTGATTTTATATTATTTCTTTCTTTTTCTTCTTCAAGTAGCCATTTTTCATTCAGCACCTTCTGCTTCATTCTCAGTTGCCCAGACCATAAGATCCCAAAGGTGCTCCACTACTTTGTCCACTGTAGTCTGAAAATGTCAGTGAATGTAGCATTTTAACCATATTGGAGAATATCAGGGATAATGCATTTCCATGCCTTAATCCCTCATTTATATTAAATGGGCCAGAGATTTTACACCTTCTTCGTGCTCCATCTTCTTCATTTCAAATTGTGACTATGCCTGTTAAAAAATGTCTTATGGAGTTATAAATTCCTCCAGTGTGGGTCAAAGGCCACAATACAGTGTTATAAGATTTCTTACAATCTTGAACTGTGTGTATTCATTCTGACTATAGTGTTACATGTCTTCAAATACATCATGATTATTTAATACTTGGGAGAATTCTTTTTCCAGAATCCAAGTTGGTGTTACTGAAATGTTCCTGCTTTATTAAAACACAAACAAACAAACAAAAACCCCGTAAAAACACCCCCCCCAAAAATTGTAAATCCTTCTGAGAAAGCTTTTTAGGCTTTCAGAAAAACACAGGCACTCTACTGGCTTTTACATTGCATTTCTGAAAACCACTTTCCATTGCTCTGAAATTTTTTCAGCTATCTGAAATCAACAGAATTATTCTGTACAGCCTTTGGCTTTGTTTACCTCCTTCTGCTTTTAATAATTTAATGGCAGCCCTGTCAACACACGGTGCCAAGTTCTTCCCAAAGGCTTGTAATTGCCTCTTGGATCCCTCCAGAGCTGAGCTCCACAAACAGCTCAGACCTATGCCTTTGTAACTTTCTTCTTTGAAAAGAAAGGATTTCCATTGTTCATCAGATTGGCAAAAGAATGATGCTCTTTCCTCCAGCTGAAGATTCTGCTCTCTTCTCACGCATTCATGTTCCTTCTCTGCCCCATCCTCTCCACCATGCCCTTCAAATGTTCTGAAGTGGCTTTGTCTCTTGGCATTTTCTTTTGATTCAATCTCATCAGGAACCTGATCCAGGTTCTGAAGACATGCAGTCCTTGCCACATTCTGATCCTGATTCCTTTCCAAAATCATTGATCTTTCCTCTTGGGTGTATACTGTGGGTTTCTTCAGCAGTTCTCCTAAAGCATCTCCAATCATCTTACACTTCATCTGCACACTTCAAATAGAAATCTTCCAAAGCTTCAAACCCATCCTTAGTTGCTACTCAGTTTCTCTAATTGCTCAGAATGTGTAAGTTTTTCTTGTAGCGTTTATGTTTGTCTCTGCTGGGACAAGGCTGTCTCCTGTAGAGACATTTACAGTTTTAATATCCAGCCAGCTGCTCCCATTTTTGGGGCTTTTCTTGTACCATATGCACTCAAAGTGTTCCATGACCTCAGGGTCCACCCTGCCCTTAGACCTCTCTATTATCTGCCTTCCCAAGACACAGTCAAGCATCTTCTAAGAATTTGTTCTTCTTTATGAAGAAAAGGCCTTGGATTCCAAGTAATATTGCTTTAATATGACCTCACTCCTTTAGCCTGCCCAGGTTTTTACAGTCAGCAGAGCTTTAAGAGTCAAATGAGTGTCCAAGGTATTGTTTTATGCCACAGTCCAAGCAACTCTAGCTAGAGCTGGTGTGCTAAGTCATTGCCTAATTTCTGTGGTGCAATAGATCTGAGGGTTGTTTAGTGCAATATTTGGAGGGTTAGAGGGGAATGTTTGAGAAATCTAAGTATTTTAAGCCAATTATTCATATTACTGTAAAAGTCTTCTTTTATTACTTAACCTGATTGCCATTTCATAGGGTTTGCCTCTCGCTGTGCCTCTCCCAGTCCCATAAAAAGGAAAACATGTAACTTTATGTTCTCTTCATGACTAAGACACTGAAATTGCTAATGTTAGACTATGTTATCATTTAGTTTATTTAATAAACTAATCCATTTTTCAAAAGAGGCCTTTAAAATTGTGCAGCTTAATGGTAGCTCAAACTTGAAGCGCTCAGAACTTGCCATTTACCTTGTCATTGTTCAACCTTCTGTTACAACAAACTGCCTTTTTTATAAGAATTACCAACCCACAAGGAGTGCTTTGAGGCCTGGGTGGCTTTCACCTGCTTTGCAAAACCTTGCTTTGATGGCAAACAACACAGGACTGCAAAGGTTTCTTTATTTGTGTTCCTGTGACAGTGCAATGTGCAAGCAATAGTTTTGCTGTCTGTGAATATCAGCTTGTTCAGTTTATGGTCTCTAAAAATGAAGGCCAACAGTAAGGGCATCAGTAGATGTACCCATTAAGATTATAACTTCACAACAAAACCAGCATCACTAAATTCTAAATAAGTAAAAGTTAAACCAGGGAACAACAGGATATTCAGCTTTCTGATTTCTCCCTTGGCTCTTAGGAGTGTGATATACAGGTGAAGGTCTTTTTCACAGGAGAAGAGACAAAATAAAGTGCTTATCTAACTCATATTTACTCCAAATGGTACATTTGTGCTCACACACAAACACAGACACATAAATATATATATAGAGCTCACCTACAGAAGTATTTGTTTGTCAGTGGTCTTGCTTGCAAATATGTAAAATGTCTCTCTCCATAAAGAGTGTGGTGTCTTCTAGAGGCTTCAGGAGTTTTCCAACTTTCCTTTCCTTTCCTTTCTAGTTTTGCATCGAATAGCTAAAAGGGGGTTGTGCTTTATGGGTGGACATTGTCCTTATCAGGAAGAAGAATGAGCCCCAGTGAAATCTCTGAGACCTTCAGGCTTCCAGTTGAATAGAATTTTCATGGCTGTGGACTGAAAAGAGATCAAGCAAAGTGGTTTTAGCATAAGTGGCTGGATGTGCCACCCCGCCCCTCAGGTTCTAGACTACTAACAGCAGGATGTGATATTGAGATCAACTTCTTTACTCGATCTTAAAATTGCCCTTCTGAGGTATCCATATCAGCAAAAAGCCATTGTAAAATCCAGAATAATGGCACAGATTTATAGAAACTGGGGGCAAGCCCAAACCTTTCCTGTGGTGTAGGGACTCATTTTTTAAATTTACTACTATGTTCCTGGTTTGTATTTACTCATTTGATCATCTTGTTATGTCAGCTGCAAATATATTCCATTGTATCAGGGTTTTGTTTCCCTTTGCTTTTTGTTTTCCCTTTGACTGTGAGGATACCCTTACATACCATCAGTAATATAGTGCAAATCTCTCCAGCTAATTCTAGGTGAGTTACTCTGGGTACCAGAAGGGCGTAGCTGCATCAGCACTGTCCTGCACCCCTGCTAATATCTTGCTGCTCTGCAGAGCTAATTAGCTCCAGGAAAGAGCACAGGAGCCTGGCACTGGGACAAGCCAGCTTGTTCCCAGCGAGCTCAGGTAGCTCTGCACAGCATTTAATTTTCCTGTCCAGTTTTGAGGTTAGTAACACTTGCTCAATTAGCTTTAGTGCCAAAGCAATGCAAATAACAGCCCCACTCCAGGAGTACACTCAGTGCCATTGAGTGACATTTTCCTGCAGGATTTCTTCTATGAGCCAGTGAAGCAAAACAAATGTTAAGATATTCATATTAGTAAGTATATCGTGCCCTTAAAAAAGTCAGTTACTCCTCCTGTGAAGGCTGGCACTAACTGGCCTGAGTCATAGCTTAAAAAAACAATATCAGAAGAACTGTATAACAAAGAACAAGTGACCAAGGCATAGCAAATAAACCTTAGATTCCTTTTGAGCCATCTTCCATGAATTTTTTTTGCCTTTTTTCCCTGCTGTTTCAAAGTGCATGGTTACCCTCTGCACCTCCATGTCTGACATTTTGTTAGGTGTCTCTGAGTAAAGCACTCCTGCTCCAGCTCCCACATTACTAATTTGTATCAATAACAAACAGCTTTCATTCTTTCCCAGTCAATGCTGGAATATGCAAAGCAAATCAGAAGCTATGGTCAACGTAATAAATGGAAACATCTATCTCTTCCATTCAGCCACTGCTTCACTATGTTTTTTCTCCACTTTAGATAAACAATCTACAATGTGTTTACTGAGGCTTGTACTGATATCCCTCAGTGGTATAGGCAAGTCTACTTTTATTCCAGCAGACACAGAGAATAAGCCCACGGTGCACAGTGCGTGCAAACCCCTTTGAAACCCAAGATTATTTGTTCTCTGACTGTTCTAAGGTAATTAAGGAGCATTGCATGTTTCTCAATTAATGATTCCTCATTCAGCTGGGGATCTTTGATGCTAATTTGTTTTAATCAGGACAGAGACTGCTAAAAAACTAAACAATTCAGTGAAGAGGAACTAGGAATTTTTAATCAAGTGGAAAAGATCTAAATGCTATGAGGGACACATCCATCATAAGTTTTCACTTCTTGTTCATTTAACTTTGTTCTTTCAGGTCTCATAAAATGTTGAGTTAATCAATGCAAGAAAGTTTGTAAATATGAAGAATGCATGGTGGTTTTTTCTTCATCTGACGTGAACATTTGTGCAAAAATGAGGAGCTGAAACAACAGCCATGATGTTAAAATACATTCACCATGGTTTTTTAGTTATGCACCGAGGTACAGTTTTCTGTTTTGTCAAACATTATATAGGAAGTTGTCAATCATTGTGGTCTTAATACGCTGGGGAGTCACTGGGAAAAAATATTGGTTGTGTGAATGATTGGATGCTCTCCATTTAAATGTTAATTTTTAAATTATTTTGGTATCGTACTACATGCATGCATTGGGTAAAATAACCTACTGTAAACTTCTGCCCATGGAATTAGTATTTCAAATGCTGCAGCCTATGCTACATGAAATCACTTGGTTTCTGAGGAGACCATGTATAAGCTCCATAAAATAATGTTTTATTCCTAAGTACATTTATTTATAGCTTGGAGGCAAAAGCACTTTACAGTTCTGTCTCCTCCAGCTGCTTTACCACGATAGGCTTTGTGTCTTCCATCATGGAAATTCCAATGTGTATATTCTACTCCTGTGGCTCCAACAGAGTGGAGGTGCTCCCAAGCCTGGACTTCCAGGGATCTTTAGCCATGTGATGGAGTTAAAGCCATGAAGGACACTTAAATCCAAAAAGTGAATCTTCCTGAACAAGCAGTATTTTAGCAAGGATTCAATTAAAAGTAAATTGTAGGTGCTAAGAAATTTTCAGATCAGGAGAGGCATTTAATGGCTTTGAGGTTTTTAGTGCTGGGAAACATTTTCAGATTACTGATTCTTATGTGACCTCCAGCATCTTCCCTATCACTGCTTTTAATGCATGAAACCTGTTTTAGACTGGTGCCTACCTTCTTAGTACCTGTCTACTAAGCTCTAAACAGTGCCAAAATTAGGCAGAGAGACAAGAAATCTAACTGAATTCTTTGCCCTCCTTTCTTTATGGCTGTGAACAATGTGTTTATTTTGTAGTTGAGAAGTCGAAATGAACAGAAAATCCTTCTAATAAATTCCTAATGACCTATCTTAAGGGTGAACTTTAAGAAGTTTAATAACAGCAGGGGTTGGTTGGTTTGTTTGTTTGTGGTATTTCTTGCAAGCAAGCTTCAATATATAACAGTTAAAAGTAGAATTCCTTATGTTAAATGATTCCCATACAAATGGAAGCACAGCCACTGAAGAGTTCCCGTACAGAAGACGGCTTTTTTCACCAAAAGCTGTCTGTACACTGTGAAACACAGTTCAGATGTTTGAACTTATGCTAATTGAAAGATCAACATTTTTCTTTCCTCAGTGAATACCCTGCTCTTTTCCTCTTCGAGATGGCTCTCCCATGTGCAAAAAATGAGCTGTAATTATGCCCAGCTCAAGGCAATCTCAGGATCTAAAATATCCTGCCAACCAGTGTGTTCTCAATCTGCCTTGTTAGTTCACAAAATTGTGCATGTGCCTTTGCTACAGTCTCAAACCTGATAATGTCACATCATTGGGACAGGAAATGTTGTCTGATCTTATCTGAAGTGACACTTGCAATTTCAAGTTCTAGCTTGATGAGATCACGTTGTCAGGGCTCCACATAAGTGTGATCTTTCCTGATTTGCAATTGTATCTGTTTTGAACGGTCTTTACACTGTTCGAGCAAAAGCATATGATAATGCATTTTGTCAGATGCAAGGATAATGAAAGAGTGATTTTATGTTTCCCCTTTTAGAAAATCCAATTCATGTGACTAAATTCAGTCAGTTTTCTTAACAGTTCCACCCCATCTGTCTAATGCTATTTGCACCTGGAAACCC
This sequence comes from Ploceus nigricollis, assembly GCA_013399945.1. Taxonomy (NCBI): domain Eukaryota; kingdom Metazoa; phylum Chordata; class Aves; order Passeriformes; family Ploceidae; genus Ploceus; species Ploceus nigricollis. The sequence goes on along the minus strand of VXBC01009900.1, from coordinate 577,422 downwards.
TAGTACCTGCAAAATGTGAGCGTGTCAAGGTAGTTCTCCCCCTTCATAAAAGAGATGAGACTTATTACCTTTAAACCTTTATTACTTCCGTGAAGCTCTGGGCTATAAAATGGTTTTTTGCACATGCTGGAGTTGTTAAAACATATATTATGCCTTAAGCAAAAATATTTAACATAGTAAAAGCTTGTAAAGTTGAAGAATACTTAAATACCTACATCGCGTTATTGGCAATAAGAAAGTCTGTAATATTTAAGAGCGGGAGACTCTCAAGTCATATTTCAAATGTTTTTTATTCATTATAATAATTTTCTTTAGATGTACATTATGTATGGGAAGGAAAGAGCTGTTACAAATGCTGTATTTCCCCTTTTAGCATATAGATTACTGGCTGAATCCTGTAACACCAAGTAAAAATAGAAGAGGGAAGAAATATTGTGTATATCTAACCTGTTAAGACTTCAGGAGTCTGTGAACAAAACTATGGTGTTAAGGTACAAAGGCTTAGATCTTCAATCCCTGTTTAAAATACTTTATGACAGGTCCTACATCAATGCAGAGGACTAAGACAAAGAGCAAGTTGTGACCTCTCTTGTAACAGTACCATGGGAGCAGATTGATTTGTCTGGATTGTAGCGTGTGGGTCACAGTAACAAGCAAGACAGACCACAGCTATTTGACTAAATTGCTGCAAAGCCAAAAAGGGAAATAATATTTATTTGTCCATTTAAAGTGACGAAAATAGAAGGCAATAAGAATCCAGGGTATTTGACTTTCTTGGATAATAAGATAAGACTCAGCCTGAAAGGCTGGAGGAGCGGAAATAGAGGAGTTTCTTGGCAAGCAGTTCTGAAATCCATACAAAACCTCTGACAATTATTTTTTTCAACTGATTTTTCTTCCTAAATAGTTGTGTCTGAGCCAGAGGAAACACAGTTTCTAAGAGTTATTCTGATATCACAATAATTTAATCCCTCCTACTACAAGATTAGATAAATATACAGTTTTGTTGTATATCACATAAAGATATATGACCCAGATATATCACTAAAAATTAAACCTAAAGCGTTGCATTTGGACTGACTAATCCTGGACAAATGCTATTTCTTTAATAATGAACGCAAGCCCCAAATGCATTGTATTGTAAGGGAAGTGACAGTTCTGCCAAACCCCTGCATAACTTGCAAGATGCAAGGTCATGTGAGATTACTCTGTGCTGTGCTGACTAAGAAAAAGAAAGGACAGAATTAGGTTATTGTGATGCTACCATATATATTAGGCCATTCCTGAGATGAGAGATGCTTATGTGGTGCTGCCTCTGTGCATCCCTTCCAGAGTGAAAACACTCTCCAAGTTTTGCTTCTATTTTGGGGTCAAAGTAGGCAGATTCCTCTCTCTATCCAATAAATAGGATTTTTAAAGTTTTTAAACCGAATATTACCATGTCACATTCATCACAGAGTTGCTCAGATTAATGCATTTGAAGGAGAAAGCTGTCTTGCATTATTTCTAAGGGACTGGATTTCTTCTAGCTGCACAATGTGGTTTTGTCTTTATTCCCATGATGATATTCAAACTTTATGACTGGATAGTCTAAAATGTTATTAGATGGCAACAATAGCTTGCAATCTATTGCCTGGTCAGCTGGATTTTTATTGTTTAAAACAGCTTAACCTTTCCCTACCATTTTATGGAGTATATTGAGCTCATTCCAAACCATTTTATGCTTTGGCTGAAAGATGTATTTAGTAGATGGATTTCAAAAGTACTGTGGTTGAAAATCTGCATCCTGTTGCAGTAATCTGTTCTTGGCCTAATGCTAGTTATTCTTTAGCACTAATCTGGAAGAAAATGCAAAATCTCTGCTAGCAAATATTGCAGGTGACATAAAAATTAGTGGAGTGGTAAATAATGACAGAAGAGATCATTTCTGTACTCTGGATTTGCATCATTTCATAAGGTGAGCTCATCTGAACAATATGCATTTTAATACAGACAAATACAAAGTCATATGCCTGGGAACAAAAAATTCCAGTCACGTGCACAGAATAGCAGAAAAGTACCCTTGAAATACAGTGATAGTGATGAAGATTTAGAGTTTGTGATAGGTAGTGTCTGAATGTGAGCTCCCTGTGCAATATAATGGCTGAGAGAAAAACATTAGCTTTGAATGGGTAAGCAGTGAATGTCAAGCAGGAGGGAGATGAGTTCATGGCATGACTGAGATAATTGCTAGCATTCTCTGTCCAGATCTTGTTGTCTCACATGAAGAAAAGACCTGAAGAAAAAAAACAAAGATAAAACGTTCAGAGAGGAACAAAGGAATGATTCTAAGCCTGTGGAAAAGAAATTCAAATAACCTTTGATTTAAGAAAATTAATATCTCCAATTTATCTAAGAGTGGGTTAATAGGTGAATTGATACCAGTCTTCAATATCTACATAAAATGCCTGTTTCCCAATTCTGAATATGTCTGAACCCATCACTAAAAGGATTAATAGCATCTTGTGGATGGAAGCTGGAGCTAAACAAATACAGCCTTTAAAAAAACTCAGTGTTTTAAGTCAGGGTAATTGATTACCAGAACAATTTATCTAGTATCAGAATGTATTTTCCCCCTCTGAATATCTTTTTGAAAAATGTACTATTGTTTAAACAGAAGTTAATTTAAAATAGATTATCGTAATGATCCCTTTGGTTTTACAATCCATTAAAGAGACATTACAAATCTCCAAATATGACCCAGAATGCAGATTTTTGTTTGAAGAAGAAAATGTTTACAAAATGAAAGACCTATAGGAATATGTGCTTTATTCAATTTTAAATCTCCAAGAGAAGTGTTTAAAAGAACCAAGAAACCTCTAGTGAGAGCTGAAACACAAATAATATGTATCAGAATTTAAAAGGGAAAACAGAGGAGCAGTGACATGAGTTTCTGCTAACTGTCTAAGCTGTCCCAAAATGCTGAAGGAAACAAACTGGGAAGGCATGGCACTAAAAACTGAATGCAGTAATAGCATAATTATTGGCATATTGCTTGTAATAAGTCTTGTTTATTGTCCTTTTTAACTTGCCACTGACTTTCTCTTTTCACTGAAATTTAGCCTAGATTGTGAAATAAAACCATAGCCATTAGATAAAAGAGTCTTGCTGAGACTTTTTTGAAATATTGATATAACTGCTCTATATTTCTGTGGCCTGTCATGGGAAAGAAATGAAGAAAAATATTAGTGAGCCATTAGAATATGTTTGACTCTCTAGTACTGCTCTGTACTAAGTCATGCGAAGGAACGGCTCCCGTCGCTGAAGACACACAAGGTAAAAGATATTAGTATGGTAATGACACCAGGAAGGGTCAAAGGATGAAGGAGTAATGAGAACAGACATGTCAGAAGGATGAATAGGTGTGGTCATTAATTTTAGTTGAAGAGCAAAATGTAGATTCTGGCAAGATTTAGAGGACAAGTCGAGGCTGAATATGATGCAATAGCTATAGGACAGACAAGAGTAGGACACATTTGGATAAGGCAAGAGAGAAGAGAAACACTCTTCCTGCATACAGCATTTATTCTTTTTTACAGGGTAACACCTCATTCTGCTTCAGGGTGAGCTCAGGGACAGGAAAGGAAAGAGAGCTGCCAAAAGGCAGAATGCTTTTGTCTGCTAGGTATAGCTTTTCAAAAACTGCTCGCCTCAGTTGATTCAGGGTAGTGTTGGTTTCAGAGCAAATGATGCTAAATGCAATGACTGAACTGCTGGTGAAAGAAAGTACTTAAGTACAGAAACTCGTGAAAGATAAATTTCCCAAACTCAAGAACAGAAGCAGCAATGAGGGGGTGTTCATCATTTCATACTTCTCCTTTGCTTTAGAGCCACGATTAACACTGCTCAGTAACGAGAGTGTACATAAATCAGGGCAAGGATCTCAGCAGGGTGCCTTCACAGCAGCCCTGGAATCCTGGTGAGTGCATGCGTTGGGTTTATGGCATTCAGATGTGTGATACTCATTCAATCACTTTTCTGGCTGAATACCTACAGGAATGGAGTAATCCTAGAAATGCAGTGAATGAGAGAGGATATGTTTATATGTTTTAATGGCAAGGTCATGGGCACTGACGTAATAGCAATAACTATCCAAGCATCTTTGACATTCTGATCAAAGACACCCAAAAGCAAAGAGTTCAGTTACTTAGTTTAAGCTCCCACATTTCAATTAACGTTCAAAGAAATCTTTCCTTCTAGGCTGAACTGAAATGAGTTATTGATGTAATTATAGCACTCAGGAGGAAAAAACTTTAAATACTAGTTTTACCAACTGATACTAGGAAACTTTTCAATATGCCATTAAATGCTTTTTCTTGTTCTGTTTGCCAGGGCCTCAGTTCAGCAAAAACATTAAAGTGTTTGAGGTAAGTTAGTCTATTCAATGAAACACACAGTTTCATACTTACCCATATGTCCCATTGACATTAAGCACATACTTAAAGTTAAGCACACAATTAAAGGCTTAGCTGAGCTGGAGACTAAGCTCTTTATAAAAGAAGTTAGTTGCAAAGAGAAAATGAGCGAGGGTTCATTTCTACTTAGTTGCGCTTTACAGCAAGATCTGTGTTTAAAGAGAATAGTGTCTAGAAAGAAAAATTTAATCCTAATTCCTCTCTCAGGAGTCTCTAGACAGAGCCAGCTGCAAAGGAAGAGTGATTAGAAAATCAGGATTTTAGGACTAGTACATCAAGGACCATCTATTCCAGTCACCCAGTTACTGTAGACAGCAATGTTGCCTAACCCTTGTTAACTCCTCTTGGGCTACAATGGCCACATGGATACAGAGCTGAGGAACCACTCACTGGCCACCTGGGCCAAAACAAAGTCCTTGGGGGCATTTTATAGAAGCTTGTATTTCTGAAAAAAATGTCACAGTATTGTGAAATCAGGAAGGTGAAACTATGTAATAGTTTCCTTTAGACTGTGAAGCCTTTAACTTTAATCTTGTACGGCTCCCTCACTTCTCAGGGTTCTTACTCAGATTTAGATGTGCTACAGACCCATCACCGTGCTATGACAGCAAAGTTCATAATTTATAGCATTAAACTCTGGTTGCCATTCTTGAAAAGCGTTTGGAAGAGATGATAATTTTCCTTTTTTGAACTGTCAGGCACTTTTATCTAAATTTCCTAAATCACAGATTGATATCTAAGTGCATGCCTGTGTTATCTTTAGACCTCACACCATTCTCATAACCATTTATGATTACTATTATTAATTTTTGTCACATATCACAGTTTCAGTTTCATATCACCTACATGTCCTTTTTTTTGCAATAAATGGCATTACTTACATATGCTTATCTCATTCAATAAGCAAAAGATTCCAAGAGAATCTTTATGCTACAGCTGGATTCAGATAAATAGTCTTTTCAGCACTGCTGTGAGTACAAGTGACATTTTTGAACCAAAACTTAATAGAGAGTGACTGGAATAGCTGACTCCTGATTTTTTGTGGAGATAAAATGAAACTTCAGTCTTCAGACAGTCCTATCATTGATTTTAGTCTTTTATCTCCCATGAAAACATCCCCCTCAAAAATCATTTAGCTGTGGATTTAGCAAAAACAGAAAGCAGATTTTTTCTGTTTTCAAGCTACCCCAGTAATACAGTTATCTGACTTTATAAAGGCATACAGATGCTAGTTGGAACTTCTAAGCTCACTTAACCCATTTCTTACCCTAGCAGGAAGAAATATATTTAGAATGTATCCTTGGCAAGTCACATAGAAAGAATTCTGGGAACAAAACAGATGACAAAAAAAATTGCAAATGGAATAATAAGTGAAATGAGGTGCCTGCCAGCCCATAGTTCAATATTCTGGATTCCCAGCAGCTTCCTGTGTATTTTGTATCCTTGCTGCTGGCCATGTAGCACATTCTTCCCTTCCTCCTGCCACCCATCCTCCTCAACTACCACGTTCACTTGAGCAGATCTGGTATTGCTGCATTGAAGTATTTTGATTCCCTGTTTTCCACAGGCTGCCAGGACTCAACACCTCCTGGAACAGGCCACTGTGTCTGGTCTGTGGGTGATCCCACACCTGATGCATGGAACCACCTACAAGTTTGTGCTTTGACTGTGCAGCCCTTATCAATCAGCCTTGTCCATGTATGATGCTTGATGCCAGACGTGAAATCCTTGGAGTGTGGAACATGCAGATTTCCCATGCAATTATCTTGGCCACGTCATCTTCTCCACCAGGGACATACAGGCCAGAGAACTTTCCAGAAAAGCTTAAGAGTAGTGCTGGAAAAGAGTGTGAGAAGCCAGAGGTCTGAGCAGCATAAGTGGGAGCAGGATGATATGGACAATGCCAGGTAGCCTCTGCTTGCTGCTTGAGCTTGTAGGTCTGCTCCTGAATGGCTCCACCTGCAGCAGTGGAGCTTCAACATGCAGACTTTGCAGGTGCCTAGTGTCAGGAATGTAAGGAGAATCGAGCCATGGAATGAATTTATGGATGCTTGGCATGATAATGGGAGCAGGATAGAAAGTCTCTCTTGTTCAAGATGAACACAGAAGAGAAGGAGGGAGGAAACCAGACGTGCTCATGAATGCATAGTGAAGCCTGAAGTAAGTGTAATGGATGAAGCAGGGAATCTATTTGCATGTTTAGCTGTGTGTGGTTATGTTTGTCTAGAAATTGGGTAATTGAGATGTCTTTCCTTGAGAGCAAGTTAAATTAAAGGCAGCAGCTACAGAAAGAGTGTGTGCAGAGGCTTGAAGAGGAGGATGAGGTGGGTAGAGGTTGGGTTTGCCAGTGCTCTGTGGAGCGAGGTGAGAAACTGCTGCTCTTTGCTTAAGTGTCTGATCCCACTGTGGAAATTCTTACTGCCATTAAAAATGCAGCAGGGACTGGATTTAATTTCCTACTTACTGAAGAAGAGAACATCACGACTCTATTGGAAACAATGGTAATAAGGTGATAGCTCAGGGTACTCAGGCTTCTCTATGGTAAGGTCTTGATCCTCAAAGCTGCTGAGTGCTGTGGCAATTTATACAGTAGGATCCATATGGAAACAGACTGGAAGAGGTCGAGTATTCCATGGTGACCTTTGCTGTCACCACAAATTAGGTGGTGCCATTGAATATCGTTCAGCATGTCTCAGTGTGTACAACTCACTGTTTTCCTAGAGCTGCACTAGTGCCAGCTGATAGACTTGGCATATTTGCCTGTTTGTTAAAGGTAAAATGTTGAAGAAGCCAACTTTTGCTTTCATTTTGATTGAAGTTTGATTGTACACCCTGTGCTAATTGCAGCACTGTTCTTTTGCTGTCTGTCTCCATGCACACATCTCTTGTAAACCTCTGCTTGCTGCAGATCTCACCACATTGCCCAGCAGCTGGTGCTGGGAACAAAGAGGCTCTTTGAGCACTTCTTGGTGCTCAGCAGTGCTCTGGGAGCTGGAGCTCAGAGAACCACAAGATGATTCAGTGTTTGTTGATCACTCACATGCAAGTGCTTGATGCTCTGTCCTGAGCATGAACCCCAGCTCTCAGAGCTGCAGCCCAGATACCCCATATAAAGCACCAGGACAGCTGCTGGTTGTAGCTTTGAACTGCTACAGCACCACGGGTTCAGGGTATTGCTTTAAATAACCTGTGAATGATCCTCGTGTCCCCATGACATATATCCATACTCGTTGTCTGTCCCCTGTGCCTGCAGAGTGTGAGGAGCAGGACAGTGAGAGCTCAGAGCACAGCTCCTCCTTCTCACTTTGCTGAGCACAGGCTGCTTCTGGCTTCCACATGCCATTTCGTTTCATTTTGGGGTTTTTCCCCTCCTCTAACCCCCAACAAAAGAAGTTACTGAGGAGCTCTTAATCCTGGGGCAAGGCATCCTGCTCAGGGTTTTGCTGCAGCCCATGTTTGCAGAAAAGCCTGCATGCAGCCCGAGCTGTGTAGGGTACATGACAGATTCAGAGCTGCACAGTGCTGAGATCATCCTGGAGATGCCAAAGTAACAGGCAGGCAGTGAGGATCTCTGACAGCCAATACATAACACCAAAAAAGTGGTAGAGGCAGACTGTACATAAAAGAAAATCATATATAAAATTTAATATGTTTGGGTTTTTTTTAAAGATAGATATGCAGTTTCCATGGACACCCATTTTTATCTTAATGTATGTTTCCTTTTATTAAATATGCATAACCAGGCCTGCTCAGGATGTGAAGTCTGGTGTTTGATTTTCTTTACATTTCCTCTAGGGAATTACTAATAGGCAAGCAGATTTCTGGAGACATTTAGGACAGTTTTACTTTCCTGCTATCAGATGTTTCAAGCCTTAGGAAGCCAGCCAGACACAGGAAAAGGACAAAGAATACAGAGAAGGTAAACTGCTGTATGCAGTGTGAACAGCTCATCTTCCCCTAACAGCCCATTTTTCTTTCAACAGGCTTTCCCAACATTTAGTCCTCTTCTTGTTTTGCCTTTCATCTTAGCCTTGGTAGCAGCAAAGTTATTGCTGATAAAATCTGATTGGCATGGAAGGTGTTGGCTGTGTGACTTGAGGCTCAGTCATGGGGAGCAGGTATGTTAAGCAGAAACACCCCAGTGTTTAGAGGTGAGGAATTGTGAGCTTGTTTTGGTTGTTTTGTTTTGGATATATCTTGCTTTGGAAGAAGAACCTCTCAGCAGAGATCAGCTTTTTTGGCTGGCCTGGGAGGCACAGTAGTGTCTTACTCTAGGAAGCCTAAGCAGTGAGCTACACTGACCTTAAAGAGAAAAGGTAGTTGAATAAGGGGGTGGGGTGGAGCCTATTTTTGAGTTTTCTTAAATTTTAGGGCAGAACTCTTTCTTTTGGCTTGCTGATGGAATGAGAATGAGAAGGAATTATAGATGGCCCTTGACTGAAGTTTTCCTTCTGTTTCCCAGTTAGGACACAAGCTCAGAGTTCATGGGTATGTCACCTTTTGAAGAAGAAAAAGCAAAAAAAAAAAGCAGCAGATAACTTCTTTAAATTAGTTTCTTCTTTGGCTTTCAGGAACAGGAACTGGTACGAAATTCAGCAAGTGTATTAAAAACTATTGGTGCCACATTTTTCTGTGTCCAAGTCTCTATTTGGTCATCTGGTTCAGATTCATACCACTTTTTACATTATTGAGGCCTTCTGGAATCAGGTAACACGCATTTCTCTGTCAGGTTTAATGGTGAGAACATTGTCACTGTCTCACTGATGTGCCATTTAGAAGAGAGGTGAAAAATTCAGAATTATTCTATCAACATCACTTTTTCCATTGAAAAGGAAGAGTATAGGGCAGGTTCCCCACAAATGTCATCACTTATATCTGCTTGGAGTGCAGTCTTCCACCTGAAAGCTCTCCCAGTGTTTTTATCCATTAGCCCCTTCTTTATCAAGGCCATTTTATATTATCTTGGACACTGTATTGAGCAGCAAACTATGAAAGCTGAGAGGCAGAGCAAAGGACAGGTGGCACAGAGGCTGCTGCAGGAGCTGACTCATTTGGCATTTCATTCTGATCAGATTACTACATTTAATTTGGGCATGGGAATCTGACATTTTCTGTCACTTCTCATGGCAGACAGGAGGAGAGGTGGAGGGGGAGAAACTTTTGTACAAAGCTCTGAAACGCAGCAGGGCACGAAAGATTTGTTGCCATTCTTTTGTATTGTTATACACTGGAAAATATCAATTAATTGGTTTCTAACACAGTCAAGGACTTCTTGGCTGTGAGTAGGAGGCAGGTTACACTGAGCTTGGTGCATGTTCTTTCTGGCAGCAGAGATCAGGCCTGAAAACACATCTACAGGTTGTACAGCTGTCCTCATGAGAGGCATGGACAGTGGGTAAGTTATACAAGGCCCTGGTGAACCTCAGTTCTTTCTCTCTCACACAGCAAGCCTGGTGAGGCTGATCTGACCAGGTGTGCAGCCACATACCCTTAAGTCCTGTTATTAATCAGCTTCTTCATAGCCTGCATGTGAGTCAGGCAGCTCTTCAACAAGGCAGAAATGGATTCTGTGTGGTGAAACCTTGGATTCCTTATCCCAGTGCTACTGATGAGAGTGTGAAAAGAACTTGGATATGTTTTATGCCTTTATCTATGTCTAGATAAATACACACACCTGTTGCTCACCTGCCTCAGGGAACTCACTTCATGCATCCTCCCCTTACCTTCACCCTCCCGCTGTCTTGTAAGAGGCAGGGAGCCACAATCAGCAATTAACACTGTTGCACTAAAGTGCCTTTAGAAGGGATTTTTTAGCTGAAGCCTCTGCAGTGTTAATGGTTCCCAGCAGGGCTGACTCCCAGCAGGGCTGGTGATAACCTGCTGCCCAAGGATGAAGCACTACTCAAGGAAGTACCTGCAGCTTGCAGTGGGTGTGGACACATTTTGGAGTTACTTTTCACACCAATCTCCTGTGGCATGGCAGGGTGGGAGCGAGCTGCTTTGTTTAAGGCTTACAGACACGGTAACACTTGTTCCCACGGCAGACAGGGATCTGTAGCAAAGCCCCTGCTCTAAGAAGGGGTCTGTGCCCCACAGCTGCCAGTGCTGTGTGTGATTAGTCAGCACTAATGCTGAGCTCTGCAGATTAATGTGTTCCTCTCCTCCCATTATATCCCTTGTCCATAAGGCAGCCTATCTCTTGCATCAGTAATGACCACCTGCAGAGCCTCAGGGTTTTCTCTAGCTGCTTTTAACTGATCTAGAACTTCTTATTTTTTCCATGCTCTGCCCTTTCCTTGATTGGTAAATTCCCCAATGTCTTTAATCAAGCTGTGTTGAGCCTAGCAGCTCTGGCAAGTTTTCTTTTGTTTTAATAAAAGGTGAGTTTGTTCCCCAGGCAGGTTCTGCCAGCTCAATTTCAGCTATTGCACATTGGTCTTTAAAAAGGGGGCCTCCCATCTCAAAAGCAATACAATGTCCCGGGTGAACTCCTGCAACCTGCCCGTTCCCCTTCAGAGGAAAAAGGAACTTTTCCCTCCCATTTCACTGAGCTCAGTGTTTTGCTGAGTGCATTCTTCGTTCACAGCTTCAGGCTAATGGACTCAAAGGGTTTAGTTTTGTGGCTGCTGTTCAGCCCAGCCTTAGATCTCAGAGGACCACACAGGCTCTCCAGAAGTGTCCTTACTTAGTATTACTTAAACCTGCAAAGCCAAAGTTAGGCATTCTTGAGATCTCCCTGCCTGTCTGAATTCTCAGCCTCTCCCTTTTTTAGGCATTTAGTAAAAGCTGGGAGAAATGTTTCAAGTAAACAGACTTTGGACAAATTCACTGAAAAGGGAGACCAAAGCCTGATATGAGTTTGGTCAGCACAGTGAGTGGATTTTGTTGGCAGATTTTTTTTATTAGTAGTATTTCAACCTCTTCTTGAGCTGTTACCTTTGCAACAGCTGATTTTGGAACTGGAGAGCAGGTGAGAGGAAATCCCAGATGACTCACAGAGACTGAGAAGCCATAACCCTGCAGCGTGTCCTGGCATTCCCTCTAGAATATAATGTTCCTTCTGACAAGATTGTTTGGAAAGCTTTTTTCAGATTTTATATGGTTTGGTTTTTTTAAGCTTCCAGCTAACAGTAAGATGAGAAAATTCAAAGGTAAGGCTAATTATCAAGAATAGTTCCAAAATTTACATACTGGAAGTGTGAAAACTGCCATTAAAAACATCTCTGTAATTCATCTAGCCCTGTATAAAATGAAGTAATACATCAAGATGAGTGCAATGTAGGGCTGTGTCAGGCAGCAGAAATCAAAATTGAAGTATTGAACCAAACGATGTGAAAAATCATCAAAATTTACAAAATGCAGTAATTTATTTAGTTACATGCTTTCTGCATAGAGGAAGTGGACCTCAGTAAAAATTAATTAAGTGGGTCTGCATGAAATTGTTGGGTCAAAGGTAACAAAATCATCTACAGCTCTTCTGAAAGTCCTGGCTCAATTTCTTTTTTTTCTCAGATGGAACCATCAGGAAATTTGACCTGAATTCAGGAATACCTTCTGGAAAAGAGAAAATGCATTTCTTAGTGAGTTTATTGTTGACTGAAAAAAAATATGTTTACCCTGTACCACAGCAATATAAATAGCATTTATCTCCATTACAAACAGACTGATTTTATCTATCAGTGATGTACTTTAAGTCTCATATTTCCATTACAAACAGGTTTGTTTTACCAGTGACTTACTTTAAATCTTGTAGTAGAGTTCTGCCAACCTTAATTTTCTTTATGGGCAGATGCAGAACAAAGAAAAATAGGTGCTATACACTCCAAATTCACTATCAGTGAAGTAGTGAGCTCAGCAAGATTTCCTTCCCTGCCACACTCTGTACAGAACAGAATGAGAAGGAGATATTGGGGTGATTCCTGCGGCTTTCTAGTCATGGAGGAGGGAGGATTTGGATCAACATGCTGGGTTGGGAAGCCATGCAAACAGTGAGGGAGGCAGAGAGGAGCTCGTGCCTCAGCCACCGTGCAGGGCTCCAGCAGCTCTGATGCTCCCTCTGCACGGGCCCCCAGTTACACAAATGTCATCAGCTTTAGGATTCAGCATGTCTGCACTAATAAACCTCCCAGGCCCAGATCAGGAAATTATTGCACTTGCTTTCTGAGCAGAACAAAGCTTAGTGCAGTGATGAAGCTACACACTTAGCATTGAAGATGTGAATGTATGAAGTCATTTACAAAAGGGAAGCTCTGTGGTGCACAAATAATTGGTACAAGTACAGTGGCTTTTCTGTGTGGAATACATCCTTGGTGTTTTCCTGCAGCCTTCCAACACAACCAGAGCAACTGATTGAAGAGAATAAACACACCTTAAAAAGTAAGGGGGAATGGACAAAGATGGGAAGTTAGAGGTTAGCAGTGGGATAGATATTAATTAATATTTTGAAACCCCCAGCTATCACTTTCTCAAATAGCTTTGAGATATTCAAAGTTCTTTTAAGTACAGCCAGAATTCAGAATCCTCTGAGTCATTAATGGCTGTGATGATCATTAGTACTGGGCACCCAGTAAGTGTTAGAAACAAATAAAGACAGTTTATGTTCAGAACTATTTACAATATGAATTGAAACAGAGCAAAGTCAGTGGAAATGACAACCAAATAAAACACAAGAGAGAGGTTGTTAAGTCAGGGTTTTGGTGGTACTCCACTGCTCAGTGAGGCTACTGTAAGTGTGCAGGTTGCTGTGGTATTGCTGCATCACTTCTTCAGTGGCTGGCAAGTGGCCCCAGCAGAAAAGGACTTGGGGGTCCTGCTCAACAGCAGCCTGAGCCCAGGTGTGTGCTCAGGTGGCCAAGGAGGCCAATGGAGTAGGAGAACTATCAGCCCATTATCAGACCATTATCTGACTGGGTTTTCATCGCTCCCTCCCTCCTTGGTTTTAAGGTTTATAATTTTGTCCACTGTCATAGCCTTGAGGGGATTTGGTGGAGTCTCTGCTATGTCTTGGTTTTGGTTTTTTGGGGTTTCATTCAATACCTCTCCTTCCTTCCTTTAGTGATGGGAGGAGGAAGTTCTGTCCTATTTAGGAAGGAGGTGCTGGAGGTTGAATGGCTGAAGTGACATTTCCCATGTAATTTTGGCCATCTCCGAGGATGGTCACCATGGAGGAGCCCTGGGACAGTTCCTATCACAGCTGATCTCTTCAGGAGCAAAACCTGGGCAGGCTTTGGAGCTCTGGCAAGGTCTCCTCGCTCGTAGGTAGCACAGCAGGATTTGGCCTAATTTTTATCTTCCTCTGGTGTTTCTACAATGTAAGAAACATCATTTTCTGAGCTGCGCTGAATCTGTGGAGTTAAGAAGAGGTTACAAACAAAAGTCTTAATTCCCTGTACAGCATAGAAGTAACACTCAACATCCAGTTGCCAGGGAACAAAGTTCTTCCTGAAGAATAATGGACAATGGAGAAGCCAAAAATACGATTAAAAACTATTTGGCAATATACCATATTTTTACTTTGTCTCAAGCCTTCATCTTATGATTGCCTTGATAGAGGTGTAGAGCACAGAATAAAATGATGGAATGGGAAAGGAGCATAGATCATTTTTTTTCCAGTTCTATGTCACTGCTTTGCAGAGAAGATGTTCCTGCCAGGGGACATGTTCATCATTTTTCAAGTTTTGTGTCAGTCTTCTAAAGAAGATATCTGTTGATCATGCTTAAATTTATCTAGGGAGTATATCTATCTCAGCAGAGAGAAAAATAATTCATTCTTTAGATCTGCCAGTCAGAGCAAACATCTGTCCTTACAGTGAGGAAAAATGATAGAATCCATATCCATATCCTCTTTGACGAGCTATCCCCAAGGAAGGCATGAGTCTCACTGTGAGCATGTTCTGTGGGAGAAATAGAGGTGTGCAACAGAAACAAGAATCAGACTTCCTAAACCAAAGAATGTTTATCCCTACAATTTCTAATTTACACTCTGCCTTACTGCTGGGAGAATTTTATATCACTCCCAGAAAACCTTCAACCCTTTTTTGTGCTCATTACTGTTGAGGTTTAAAGAAATTGTTTCTCAATGAAGGGTGCCTCTCGAGCTGCATGAGAAGACAGACTACAAGGAGGCACTTTCTGACTTTGAGTCCCAGCCACAGACTTTGGACTTCCCAATCTTATCAAGATGTTCAGGACAACAGAGCACCTCTAAAAAGTAGTCAGGCCTTGAAGTAAGACAACAAAGCCTATCATGTCAAGTGGCAAAACACAGGAGCAAAGGAATAGTGGCTTAGGGGAAAGAGAAAAATAAAATGAACTATCATCAGGTTGTCAGGTTTACAGTTTTATGATCTGTACAAGCTTAATAGAGTTTAATAGAGTGGAAATCCATACCTTTGAAGCTGCTGTTGGAATGCATATTGTCTGATGGGGTTAATTGAGGAAGGCCTGAGTTCTGTGAAGTCTTAATAGTGCCACTTAAGTGGGTAAAATATGTATTCATTTTTATGTTGACAAAACAATTAAAGCAGTAGCTCATGGCTGTACTCATGCACTATCTGCTGCATATTATCTTATGCAACTTTAGTGTGTTTTCTTTATCCTCCCTGTGTGTTGGTGCTCTCAAACCACTGCTCTCCCACTTTTCTTTTGTAACTGGAGACGCTGTTTTCCTCTCCTTCCCCTCTCTCTCCCTTCAGCATTGCCTTCTGTTCCTCCCTGTCTCTCACCATACACTGTGGAGTGTGTTTTGGAGTATTGGAGTCCTAGTTCTGAGAGACAAGCAGCAACACCTGCTCATAAAGCTCTGGAAAGCCCTTTGCCAAAGCTTTTGGGATGTCTTATCTATCATTGGTGGCTTTGAAAGTTTACACCAATTTGAGATAGAACTATTGATGCAAAAGCTTTATTACAGGAGGAAATTTTAAACTTGAGGAACATGGGAACAACTACAGCTGTAATATTTTTGGGAGGAAGGAGGAGGCTTTTATTATTTTTCTCAGCTGACAGTTTCAGTTTTGACTTGTTTTCTCCTTATTGGGCCAATTCTGTTAATGCTTCCTTAGGATATATTATAATTCTTAAGGCTCTCTAGCTATGTAGTCATATTTAGACTTTTGAAAACAAGCAAAACATCCTTAAGGGCTCTTAAGTACACTAGTGATAATGTTAACTGAAGCAGCGAGAGATCTTTCCTTTCTTGGCTAAAATATTTCTGCAGGACAGTGCCCCAGCCTTGGCTATATTCCATCAGTCTCATCTTCCCTGGCTCACTGTCATGGCTTGCTAGTCTGGAACAAAGCTCTCAGATATGTTGCAAGAAATAAAAAAATTCTTACAGAGAAAGAGAGTTAATGACCACAGTCAGAACCATTAATACCAAGCAAGGCCGAGTTAAAGGAACATGTGGCAGATCTTCACACTGGCCTCCCTTTGTGGCTCTTTGATCCTGCGCAGCTGTAGAACAATTCAGAGCAGTAACACCTGCTGTAAAACAGCTCAGTGACTGTGCTAATTGCTTAACTGAGGAAAAACAGCATTAAATAACATGAGGGTGACCACACTGTTTCTGCCTTCAATCACTCAACAAGAGATCAAACACCAAGACCTGCTGCTGAAACACAGTGAGAAGGAACAGGAGACCTGGCACTTGTGCTGCACTGAGAGCTTGGGTCTCAGTTAATACCCTCGGGGGAAGAATTTGAACACAACTTAAAGGCATTTTGGGTGTTTAGGGGCCATCTTTCCTGTGTTTCTACCACTACATATTCTGATGGATGTGTCTGGGGGCTGGAAGCAAGCGTCTGCAAAACCCTAAATGCACATTGGCCAGCTCCAGGTTTCTGAGGAAGGGGAGTCAGTGAAGAACTGTGAAATCAGCTTTTTACAGACAGGACAAAACTTCTGGCCAGGAGTTTTCTGGGTAACAGTTTCCATCCTGCTGTAAGAAGCCTTTAGGCAAAGAGATCTGTAAACATTTTTCATCTGAGAAACCGAATGGTGAGTGCTGAACTGAACTACACTGAAAAGTGTAACGGGCACCTATCATGAATGTGGGTACTTATTGTCCAAAACATGGGCCATTTTTTATTATGAAATTAAGGTAGGTTTGAACTAATGGAGTGGGATGTTTCTATTTGCAGATCTGAAGCAGGCAGCATTTTGTCACCCTCAGACACTGCAGGTGTTTTCACTGTACAGATCTGGAGGATGCAAGAAGATGGAGACTAATTTGCAGGTCTTACCTAAAATAGTCATGTATTTTGAGCATTCCTTCCAGTGTGAGACAGTGATAAATTAGAAATCCCTGCCCTGGTAAGTCTTGTTAGTAAATCTGATATGCAGTTAGCTGACAACTCTGATGCATGGGGTTTCAAACCTGCTCTTTGGAAACCCTGCCTTCTGCCCACCTCCCACCTCACTGTGAGGAAGTATATCCATCAAATTTTACATGGGATAGCTCATATTGCTATCTGGATGATAGGAGCAACATTTTCTGCATTAGCAACTCTCAACAGATAATGTCTTGAGGATTGAGAGAGGGAGATGAAGTCTGAATAAATATCCTGTGTTATTCATATTTAATCATTTTACTTAGACGTTGTCTAATCAGTCAAAGCAACAACTGTTACTGACATATAGGTTTCATAAAAATATATATTAAACTAAAGCACTAAGCCTTGCCCCTTTATATTCATGTCGACCCTGTAAACAGATCTCAGAACAAAATGACTTAGAAATTGAAACTGATAGCTGTAATGAAAGAGCCATGTTACCAAGGAATGACAAACAGGAAATTTGGACAGATCTACACTGCTGGGGAAGGAGAAATTGTCCTGTGAGTAGCTTGGTCTGGTAAGTGTATCTTTGTCACCCTATTAGCTTCTGAGTTTGGGACAGATTAAAGATGTGAAACCTATCTGCCCAAGTATACATGCTTTAATATCACCACCTTAGAGTCTTCCCCACCCCCCTTCATAAGTACCAGTAGGATGGAGGGAAAGGGGAAAGCAGCAGGAGGAGAGGGGATGGTTTTGGAGAGACTAAAATGTTTCTCTTTTTCCTGGTACAGAACTACAATACTTGGCAAAAGGCTGGGAAGCAGCATTTGAGGGAGGAAAGAAACAGTGAAGATGAGCTGAGAGGGGGAGAGAGATGGTGATTTGAAAATTTCTAGAAGAGACAGAGCAGATATATTGCTGACGTGCTGTAAGTAAAGTGCACCACAACCAGTTCGGCTGAGGTGAGCTGGCACGTGCTTTCACAATGAAATTTGGCTCTTCCATCACAGGAAATATTCTCTGGTTGCTGCCCCATCATTTAACTGCATGGCATTCTACTTCAGACACAGCAAGCTGTTCTCTACTTTTAGAGACAGCCAATACGTGTAGCAATGTCCTGAATATTTTCATTGTAGCAGAGACTAGGAAGCCTCTCCCCTGCAAACATTAGCAATGCAATTTCATAACTATCTGTTTAGACAGTGCACAGGAGCTTGAAAAACAACTTGAGACACTTCATTCCCCCTGGGAAATGCCATCCGAGAATATGTTAATCTGACGAATATGCAAAAGGCTGTCCCCTATTGGTGAACCATGAAGAAAACCACCTCCTTTTTTTCTGGGTTTGTGAGATGTGTTCCTCCCTGCCAAGAGTGGAGCAATCCTTACCCTCTCATCAAACCAGACAGCTGAAAAGTATGGAGACATTGTGCTGCCTCCTTCGACTTGCAATGTGAATTTGATATTATCTGTACCACCTTTGACAATGCACTTGAAATTAATCAGAGGAGAAATGTCTTATTTGATTATATTTGACCATGAACATTGATCAGTTGCATGTAATTTTGACTTCAGATCTGCATGTCTAAAGTCCTTTCTAAAAAGGGCAAAATATTACCCAGAGATACACAGGAGCTTGTATTATCTGAGTCTCTGAAAAGATACTCTCAGGGGAAATGAATGTACATCTGGGAAATTAAAAATCATTTGCTATGAAACTCTCAGTGAGAGATGGACAGTATCAGAAGAGAGATCCCCAAGACATCAATCCTTTGCCCGTTCTCTTTTCATTGCAGCTGTGTTAGCTCATTCTACTTTCATATGCTTGCATTCATTTCTGGCAGATTAGAAATTCTGTCAGTCCTCTGAGGAGACCATGGCAAGACCCACTGTTCTTCAGTATCTCAAGTGGCACAGGACTGACATCTGACATCTGACTTCCCTATCTGTAGTCTGAAAAACCCATGCAGACTACATGGTCCTCTATACAGCCTCTTCTTCAGGCTTCCTTTCTGCCACAGGGGAGTGGCTGTGGCCTTGGGTACCACGATCATTTGGCATCCTTAGGGCAGAGCAGCCAGAGGATTTATCAGGCAGAGTCAGGTGAGCCACGAGCTCTACACAGTTCACTGCTTGAGGGCTTTGCTTTGGATGTTTTCTGTGTCTCCTAGGTTGGAATTCCCCCCAGGAATGTTGTAAAAATCTCTCCACGGCCCTTGTTATTGGTGCAGACTGTCACATCCTCAGTGGTGGCCATGTCTGGTCCATGACTGGACCAGAGCCTCAGGTTTAGCTGCCTCCAAAAGCTCTGGAGCTTTCATGCACCAAAACTTCTCCACAGACTGAGGCAGCTCAGAACTGCCCTGCTTTAGTGAATGAAGCAGCTTTGTTAAGGAGTACTTTGTAGAATGCTATTGGAAAACTTTCTACTGTTATTCCTTGTATCTTCAATGAGTAGAGATCATCACTTGCCAGTTCTGGCCCTTCTTCCCCTTCTGTTTCTTGGGCTAGGGTAGATCTCCCAAATTTGGTCTATCCCGTGATGCTCAGATAGTCCAGCACTTTTCACTGATGACAATAATTTAAATTAGAGTGAAAAAAAAATAAAGAAGAGCAGAGACGAGATGCTTGTAGCAGGACAGTGCTCTGATGTCTGCTCTAGTCTAGAGCTTGTGACAACTTACACTGCTCAGCTCATGGAATCTGGGAACTCAAAGAGCACACAGGCTCAGGCAGCTCCTCCTAAAAGAGTCTGGATTGCCATAGTCCCAACACCTCTCAGAGACTTCAGTGGGCTGAGGCAGATTTTCATGTCCTGACAGGTATTTCTTGACTGTTGTTCAGATTCATCATTCCTTTATAAAGGGCAAGAGCTTTTCCTACCTCTCACTCTGTAACTTTCCTGCTCTTCAGACATCCAAAGGGTCTTGGATGGCATTTCCTGGAGGGAGTAAAGTGTCTCAAGCTGTTTTTCAATAGGTTGTGTTTTTTTTGGTTTTCTTTTTTTTTGGAACCTGAGAAGGAATTAATATTTCACAAAAGTGACTGGGTGGGTGGAGGGGGGAGCCTGAATACAAAATTCACTTGTTGGTTGAGATTCTGGGGTGGGAGTAAAGGAAGAAAGCATTGCAGGGAGTGTTTTCAAGCTCTTAAGAACATGTTTTTCCAAGTGCTGTTCTTAAGCATAAGACTTTTAATAATAAGAGCACAGTAGGGTAATATAAATGACACAAAAGGCACTCTCATTGCAAAGCTTAGCAGTTTGTGGTTTAGTAGATTTTTATGATAAAAAAGACAAAAGGAATAAAAGTTTTTTCCTTCTCAAAAGCTACCATGCCTAGTAACATCTTTTGCTCATAAAAAGAATCAGCCTCCCCCCCCCACAACTCCTAAGATATGTTCTCACCCAATTAAAGTCCTCCTGCAGATCTGTAGGCCTACTGACAACTTGTTGCATGTCACTAAACCTGGTTTGCTGCCCTGTTACAGAAATTACAATGCAGTGCTTCTTAAATGGTGTCAGTGTTTGTAAGTGGCAGGGGAGAGAGCATTTTGCAAACCCTCAGCCTCCCACCTGGGATCTTCATTCTGTCCTGCATCTTCCTCTTTGTTTTCCCTTCCATCTTGTTTGTCAGCAGCAGGGCTTAGCCACCAACAGGAAGAGATTCAGTTTTCTTTTGTATTGTAGCAAAACCACTGTTGTTGTTTGCTTTTTATCCTTTTTGCCAATTTGCCCCGGGCAGGCTGGAGGTGAGGGGCTCTGAAGTGTGCAAATTTGCCACAAAGACACACAGAAAGAGGCTGGTGTCTGTGAGCACATGGAGAGGGGAATGAAACTGAGGGAAACAGGAACCAGCATCCCTTAACATGAAATGGGCCTGTGAAATCTTGATGGGGAGAAGGAAATCCTTTTCTGTGCAGAACACTAGGAGCCTGATGCTAGTCCAAATAATGAAATCCTCTGAAAGTAGACCTGTAGGTAAGCTGTGCAAGCAGTGTTAATGCCAGCTATCATTTCAGCTGCAGCCCAGCAGCTGGTGCAGGCTGTTTGTAACTCTGAGTGCACTGGGGAAAGCGAGGCAGTGTGTCCCCATTAGCAGTTCAGCCACCTTCTCATTCAAGAGTATGGAATCAGTCAGGTGACTGACTTCGTGCCTTTTTCCACAGAAACAGTAGGAGCAGAGGCTGCCACAAGTTCAAAAAGCTGAACTGTTCAGTTGGCAACCAAAGCATGGCAAAATCTAAGGATGAAACCACAAGGCTTTATGGGGAATATATGACCTTAATCCCACTAGAGGGCTTTGTAGTAATTTCCCCTCTCTCACAGACCATGTGAAAGGCTTGAGTGGGTATCTGGTACAGCTTCTGTGAGCCACTCAGGTATGGAACTCCCACTGAAGTTAGGGGAGAGGCCTCAAATAATCGTTTAGAAGCCCTGTCATTATGTATTTTTGATATATAAAAGAGAAATTATAAAACTTCCAGGTTTTTTTTCCTCTTTAGATCATATGTTCCTTGCTGAATGAGCTTTTTCCAGCGCAAGGAGATCCCATCTTTTGGCACCACAGTAGTTTTAGGCACAGCTCTGCTCTCTGGACAGAAAGGCCAAAGCAGTCTGTAGTCCTTGAGTCACCAGCATCTACCACAGCACAGGCAGCAGGACATTTTCCCTCTCTGCCCAGCTGTTGGATGCATTCCTGATCACACATCTGGTACAATACCCTGGGTGCCTTGCCCTTGCCTCTGTAAAAATGCATGCACAAAGGAAAGAGCTGTACCTTGCTGCATGGCTCTAGGCCAACCCACTCTGCAGCACGACACAAAATGGCTAATACAGTATTACCTCAGTCTTTTTATTCATTTCTCTGATTAAAAGCAAACCTTTGTCTCTGCTGGATGCATTTGTTATCACTAGTTCATTGGCTAGTGCATATACAGCTGGTTTTAGCCTCCATTTAAAATGCAGGGAGTTTAAGCATTACGTGTAGAATACAGCAGGATAAATAAAGACATACTTGAGCAAACATACATTTAGTAATTTATTTTTCTACCAGCAGTTTTAGAGAGCTGTGGGGTTTGTGATTTTTTTTTTTTTTTAATCTAATCCATTCAGTCAGTGGTCTCAAGAGTAAAAGCTTCTGCCTCAGCTTGGGGTTGATGCTTGGTCGAGCCTTAAAGCTTCATGGTTTTTTGACACTGCACTAAGTCTGAAGCTTTGATGTCTGAGGCTGCTGCCTGCACAGCGTAAATCATATTTTAAAGTTTATTGGTACAAAGGGTGCCTTTCCTCAGACATACACATGTGCATCCACACATAGCATCTTCCCACTTTTTTGGCTACCTACAAGTTTCCATAGGATTGGAGGATTCTTTCAGTTACTATTCCCACATGGATGTTGCCATCTTTAATTGAAAGCTCACAGTATTTGTGAGCTAAGGTAATACATACCTGTGCTTGGCAGTGCTGATTGAGGGACAAAAGAGAAATGAAAATGTTTTTCTCACTCCATTACTGTAGCTGCTGTACCTGGTTCTCTTTGGCTGTGTGTACAAGCTGTTGCTGAGGCCAGTGGGATTAAGTGAAGGCCAGACCTGATGTACAGAGACCAACAGTGACTTTTGGTGTGTGGACACAAAGCAGACCATCTCTGGGTCTCCAAGGAGCTTGCTTTTTGCTTGGCACAATGGCTGTGCAGGCCCTTTGGCTGCTGTTTACTGCTCCCCTTTTGGCTGGGCCTGAGGAGATGTGTGAGCCACCTTTCTGACGTGCAGAGTGCCACTGCTTGGGGAAGTTTGAGTTTTTCACAGGCTAATGGAGCACACCAGGGCATGGGATTAGCAGGATTAGCAGGATCAGTGTCTGAGTTGTAGCCGTTCAAAGGTTTCTCCAGTGTACAGATGACTGCTGGCAGGAAGGAGACGTGGCTCCCTATGGGAAGGACAAGACACTGACTAAGCACTCATTCTCTGTTCCCAAATGTGCTTTATACAAGGAGCACAGAGTACAGTTTGCACGTGTGCCTTTGTGGCAGATGTAAACTTTCTAACAAGCTATTCAAGCCAGTGGCACTGGTGATTGCCTTTGTGCATCTCCTGCTTTCCATCCACGCAAGTGAGAGCACACAAAGAGGTTGTGCAGGCTAAAACCTGTGCTGAATTTATTTACACAAAGTTGTAAATCAAAAAGCAGCACCCAACAAAATTCAGCCCACTGAGTAGTGAGGGTGACATATGTTGTTATTCAGTTCAATGTCTTTAGAGGAGACATTAGAAGGAGGGTATCATCAGGGAGAGAAAATATGGAAGAAGGCTGGAAGTGTGAGTTTCTTGTGACAGAACAGTTCAAGTCACAGCAACTTGTTTCAGAGCTCAAGCACTGTCAGAAACACCAGGGCAGGACTCTGAAGGGGTGACCGAGCAGAACTTCATTCCCAGCAGAAGTAAAAAGATTCTTAGTGAAATAAAAAAATTAAATCTAATCCAACATCACCTGCAGTTATGAAGGATAATGCAGAAAATCTGCTGTTCCAGGTGTTATTTGTGGTGTGGCATTTCAGGCAAAGCTAAGGAATGTAATACCTGTCAGTTGGGACTTATGCTCTTAAATCCCATCAGTGCTTTAAAAACAATCCTCACTGACCCCCTCAACTATTGCAGTTACCAGTGCCAATGTCACCTGGAATCTTGTGCACCTACAGGGAATGCCTAGAAGTTCTCAGGGCAAGAAATAAAGCAGAGGGTCTTTCTTCTCCTGTTATTTTCAACAAAACTCTTTATCAGTCATTCTGTAAAGAGCTGAGATACTCTCTCACACCTACTGTCTGCAGTTGTCACCTAGAGTAAAAAGCCAAGGATTCAGGCTTTTTCTCTCTTTCTTCAGAGTAGCTGCAGAGAGCTCGGGGAGAACTATATTGAAATACATTAGTAACACAGAAAACCTCCTCCACCTACCCTATCATCTCGGTATTTTTCCTCCAGCTTCTATTTATCATCTATGTATAGATTCCCTGAATGAACAAAATTCTTCAAGAATTCATGATTCAGGCTATAGGGCCAGGAGGTAACTGAGGGGAAGGAAAAAATGGCAGGTAAAACGTAATTAATTGTCCGTGCACTGCTTTCCCTCAGCCATCTTTCCTTTGGAAGTGGAAATGCCTTGGTATAAAGGTCAAGGTATTAGTGCGCTGGGCAGGATTCAGACAACTTTTTTCAATTTCTGCTATTGACTCCCTGTATGACCTCAGGTAGGTCCCTCATTTCTCTCTGTCTTAGATCTCTATCTGTAAAATAAGGGTATTTCTTTTCCTTTTCCTAGTCTATTTGTCAGCTCTTTAAGCCTTGGCATTAGGTGTGGATGCAAACACACCCACACCTATTCCTCTCAAAGCATAAAGACAGGAATGCAAATATGCAAGACCGTACCTGAGCTTCAAAATCAGCACAGTACATCTGCTCTCTGGTACTGATTGTTTTTCTTATTTGTATCCTTCTTTATCCATTAAAACCTGTGATTTTAAAACACAAAGTAGCTATGAGCCCATTAGTATAGAGCAGGAATTTGTGATAAACTACTTTCAGACCACTGAAGACGGGAAGAAACTTCCCAGCAGCAGGTTCACTTGCAACTGCAGCTTTGGGTAAGGAGTTTCTTTAGGAAAGTCTTGCTGGCCAGTGTTTACAACAAGGCACTGGACTACAAGGATCACAGGCTGATCTGGCTTTGCATTCCCTGTCATCCTCGAAGGTACTATAAGAAAATATAGCAGAACAGGATATGCTATTTAAATTCACAGCAGTAGCAGCAGTAAAACGTTTAAATGTCCCTACGAACCAGCTTCTTAATATCCTGTCAATGCCACTTCTCTCACACCCCTGCTGTAACCGAAAGGAGCAATCAGAGAGACACAGATTTCCACAGCAAAGCTGCCCAAAGACATGTTTTCCCCCGGCCAAATCCCACCTCCTTCTTGCAGTTCATCACCCCTCAGCTGTGTTGATACAACAGTTTATTATTAACATTATTTTCAGACAGCTCACTTCAGGAATCCAGGCTAGGGCTCAGCCCCACGCTCCTGGTGGCACAAGCGAGGCGTGTCGGACACGGGGTTGGGATGGGGTGTGCAGCTGGGAGCAGGGACTCGTCAGGCTGGGCTTGCTGCTGTGCCAGGGTGCTGTGCAGTGACCCAGGGCTCACTGTGTGCAGCCTGGTGTCCTGTTCACTGCATGGGAAGGAGTGTGTGTGCTTTCCTAAGGAGGGGGTGCATAGAGAATTCCTGAGGTTATTCATGGCACAGCATTCCTTGGGAGAATGTGCTAATTCGAATGTTTGTCTCACAGTATGTAGGAGTTGGAGTCAATGCTGGGAAATATAAAACTTGTGACACACTGTGATAATGGGGGCATTTAACACAGACCATTGAGAAATCATAGTCAGAGGAATCAAACAAGAAAGACTACTTGAGGTGACTTTTCACGAATTTTTATTTTCCTTTTGTTCTTCTTTAGAGGGTGAATGAATGGGGATGATAGCTCAATTTCTGGCTCGTAAGATACAATTTTAACAGTGATCTTACTGAAACATTGCTGAACCTCATTTTGCCCCAGTTACCAAAAATTGACTTCAATTTGCATGCTTGTGCAGAAGCTTATTCTAGGTAGAAGCAGAGCATTTATGGTCTCCAGATGGCAGCTGTTTTGATATATGAAGGTCACATCTTTTTAGAACCATTTGTTTTGTATCCATAGACAAACAGGTTAAGATTTGAGGCTGCTTGGAATCAGAATGAATGGATAATGAATAATGGAACCTTAGTTTCCACACAGGTAAAGTAGTCTGTGAGCTACTAAGGTTACACCTATTGATCAACAGATTGGCCAATGCCAGCAAGCACATTTTTAATCAGGGAAAAAAAGGCATACCTGGGGATACATGCTATGAAAATTACCATCAGAGGCAGGAAGAAAGTAACTTCACAAGGAGAATACTGATAAATTTATTCTTCCCAACAAAAATTGTGGAGATAAGCCCATTAACAACCTTCTGTTTCTGCTTCTCTTAATATTAATTTTCTCTTTCTTATTTGAAAATTAAGGGGAACATTTAATATCTTAAAAATTATGTAGAATTTTATGCCTATTTGTCTAGTTCCTTTCATTAGCAAGGGTAGAAAGAATTTTTTGTCAGTTATGTCATTAATCCTGGGCTTCTAGGCTTGATTTGAGTATTGTGAATAGAGTAACTTCCAGAATCTATTTGAAAATGTATGTATCCATGCTTTTTTTGAGCAGAAAAATTGCTCAGCTTTCTGACAAATGGTGTGCCTAACATCCAGCTTCAATCTCACAAGTGGAACATGGAGACTTAAACTGACAGAATCAAAGCCCAGGAAAAAAGAGCAGAACAAGGCTGGATTCTCAGAACTGACTAATGATAAGAGGGGCCTAGAAGAAGACCTGGCTTTCAGCTAGCTTTGTGTGTCTAACCTCTGAAGATTTAGAAGCATTTAAGATGTCTCAAACCTGAGCCAAAATTATCTTCAGTCTGAAGTTTGCTCACTGACTGTTCTCTTCTCTTTGGGCTGGTGACTTCATTTGTCCCACAGGTCCTTTATCAATGCATTTCCCTATCGTGCCTGTGGTCCTTTCATCTCACCTCATTTCCTGAGAGTGCTTAACTGCTTGGAATTCCTTTCTTTTTCCTAATTTGAGAGTTCAAAGTATGGATTTGTAGCAAATTTTTCCTGATGAGTGGCTTCATTGAAAGAACGGAAGGGAAATTTTTCTAAGAACTTTGTCTGTTGAAATGGGGAGGGATAGTGAAATAAAGTACACAACACTGAGAACTTCCCAGAACTGTAATACATTGTTTTCTGTAGAATTAAGTGGATGGACATGCTGCTACACCTTGTCTTTGCTGAAATTAAGATGAGCTCTACTACTAAACACAGTGCCCTTCCCTGTTCACAGAGGGGATTTTCCAGTGGTAAGAACAGTTCACTACAAATGGGGCAATTTCTCCACAAAGATCATAGACATAGAGGCAGAATTTTAGTGCATCTCAAGCCTAAGAGATTCATTAAGAGGTTATTCGATTAAGAGATTATTTGTACAAGAAAATGTAATATTTTAATGCATTTTAGTTGTTGAGCATCCAGTACAGTTTCTTCCAAGATAACTGGGGAATTGTAGCTGTACACCAATCAATAAATACAGTGGGACTTCCTCAGCCTGTGGTGCCATCAGCCATTGTCTTGATGAAAGACATGTAGTCTTGTGGAGATTTTCAAATTATTCTTTAGATAGGGTCAGATTAATTCTACTGTATCAAGAAGGTAAGAGTAAACTGGGAGAGCCTGGGCTGTATAAAGCTTAGAAGAAAGGAGAGAACCTATCTGTCACTGGGTCAGACTCTCAGAGGGCTGTTAACAATGGATTTTCATGAGTTAACCTTCTATCTTGTCCTTTTCAAAATGCTGTCATGTAACATGAGTTCTGTGCTGCCAGATAATTTTCCTAAAGTGGTTGCAGTGCGCACTAAAGATAGTTGTGCTCTTTGTCTGGACTATCATTTTAGAACACACTTCAACTACATCTTCTGTAGGATATAGCCACTCTGGGGATCTTTTAGAGACCCAATTCACAGCAGACAAACCATCTCTTATGTGTAGTCATGCAAAGTGAAATAAAACAAGGTAAGACTGAAGGCGTCAGTCGACTTTAAATGTATCCGAATCCTTTCTCCCAGGAGAAGGCAAAAAGGCAGTGGTTCTAACCTTGCTGTGGCTTGTACAACACTTACACACTGATTAACACTTGTTCACATTCTGCCTGATTTCAGTGGAAATTCCATGGGGCTTCTGGGAATTCTGAAACCGTCAGATGAGGAATTCATGGAGGGTTACCCCTACAAGGAAAAGACAACTAGCTCAGGCAGCATTGCTTCAGCACAGGGGCACAACCTGGCCCAGCCTGGCTTTGGCTACAGCCCTGTGCTTTGTACTCCTCTGAAGGGCACAGTAGGAACCTGAACCCTTTGGGGCCCAGCAGGGCCTGATCTCTGTGTTTCCCACATTTTGCAGATGTCTTAAAGAAATGGAAATTAGGCAATGGAGGCAGCACGAGCTCAGCACCCCAGCCCAGCACTGTTTTCCACCAAGAACCTGGGCAGAGCTGAGGTGTTTTCCCATCTAACCCTGGAGTGTGATACACTTCAGGTTGGAGACAGGCGCCATTCTGCTCCACCCAGGGAGATTTTCCAGCATGCAAAAGTGCTTAATGAGCTCTGGAGCCCAGGATGAAGGTGCTCACTGAATTAAATCATCTTTGGGACTATGCAGTGTAGAGACTAAATACTGTACATCAACATCTGAGAGGCTGGCTCCTAACTTCAATTTAATCCCTATTTAGACTGCTTGAATCTTTATGTTCTCATCCATAAAATGGATTTAACAGCATTTTCCTGCCTTTCAATGCAGCTGGGTAAGCACACAAAGATATGTGCCTTAGCACTAATGAGCTCTTATGAGTACTGTAAATGAGAATCATCTAGATTAAAATGATACAGGGGCTTTTCTTTATTTTGCTGAAAATAACTGAATCTCTAAGGTCACTTATGAGGGGGTTTTTTTTCAGTGGAAACCTTTAAATTTTGTGTAGGAAAGAGTGGGGCCAGAATTCACCAAACATAAAGGTGCATGCATAAATATGCATAGAGCAGTCCCACATTTTGCCATAAGGAACTAATGTATAAAATATTTTATTATATTTTATTTTGTTTTAGTTTATATTTTAATTTTTTCACAGCAAGAAGTGTCTAGGAGAGTCAGCTGCACCAGGGAGAGATCTGATGCCTCAGATTGCTGTCTTTGGGCTTTGGACTCCAAAAGTGATGGGATAGTTCCACAGAAACAGAAGATTGAATGAGAGAAGAAAAAACTATCATGGTTTGAACACAAATTTCATCTAAATCCACCCATTATTACACTATGATATGTGCTTGTAGACTTTGACTAGTGTGAAACATGGCAATATCTACTTTTTGGGCAGAATATATTTGTTGTACAGAAGAAGGGGCAAGCATGAGTTTGTGCTGCACATGTAAGAGCAGAGGCACAGAGGAGCCATTCCTCTCACACCTGCTTTCTCTTCTGCCCTTTACTTGTGTACGGACTTCCTTGTGCCTGGTACTTGTGCCTGGTTAAAGGAAAAAATGTTTCATTTGTGGCAGGATTAGAAAGCCCTAACTCTCAGAAAGAGAGGAATATCATGGTGTATAATGACTTGAACTTTAAATTGTTACTTGGGCTTAAATCCAATGGACTTCATTGCTTGAAAATAGAAAATAAACATAGTACTCTTTCTTCTTGGGTTGGTTTTTGGTTTGGTTTCTTTTTGTTCTGTTGTTGTTTTGGGTTTTGTTTGTTTTCTCCTCAGGTGTTGGAAACAAGATCTTTTGGAGCATCCTCTCCTATTTATCACAAATCCAGCTGCAGAGCTGAAACATGAGATGTACCAGGCAAAATTAATAGAGATTGTCATCCTTTCTGGTTTTTCTCTTCCTGCAGGATTTCTGAGGTGCCCTTGCAGTGACACCAACCGTGTGTGAATACAGTGAGTATGATTATGTCTGGATGCTTAGCACCAATTTCCAAGCTGAAAACTATGATTTTATTGTGTATTATTTATAAAGTTCCTGCTAGGCCTAAGGCTTGCTTCAGGAGGGATCACTGTTGAATGAGCTGAACCTGTCTCATACCACTTAACAATCCACTTTATCAGCACACTGTCCACAGTGATGCTGAACACACTTCCCAACAGGGTAAATTTTAACTGCTCCATTACTTCCTCAGAAAACTGGCCCTCCTTTTTGGTAAATACCTTTTGATATCTTGGACTGAGTGTACCACCTGAAAAGAGGGCCAGGGTCTCCTGCATGCAGTTGAATGTTATTTCACCACCAGCATTTCACTCTGGAAACTTCGGACTCTTCTCAGTTTTCCAAGTCAGCAATTGGATCATATTTATTTAGAGCTGGCTGTGCAAATGTATTGATTTGTAGCCTGTTATTGTTTTGTGCCTTGTATTTATGTAGCTCTAATGGACTGAAAGTGTTTCAAAACTGAAGGGGATTAAAATATAGAGCTTTTTCTCTGGGTAAGTGTAGGGAATATTATAACTTGAAATCTGTTCTAAAATGTGATTTTACAGCATTTATATACTGTTATTTTAAAGCTAGAGATACTGTGCCATCCAGTAATTGAGTACAAAGCCATGAAAATAGTAGAAAGAAATGAAGGTACAGAGAGGAAACAATGAAGCTGGCAACACAAACCCTTGTCAAATGTGAGGAATGAGCTTTGAAACAAGCTCTGACTTTGCCTCAGCGCCACTTGCTTGGTCGAATAATCTCACCCCCCCAGCCAGATGTCACCATATGGCCGGTGACAACTTTCAATTAAAGGCCTATGGTGTTTATCATATCCTTTTACATATGGATAAAAAGCAGTCCTGTGACCTGCCCATTGCACCCAAGAGGATTGTGCTCCTTCTTTAAAAGATGTTTGTGCCCAGACTCATCCCCATCTTGGTGCTGTAAGTTTCCAAGTCCAGTTTTAGTGTTTTGAACCTTTCTTCAGCCACTGCCAGCTCTGAATGGAGCCTGCATCTCCAGCAGTCCCTGGGTACTGAGGGTGGGTTTTGGAGAAACTTAGGGCTCAGCTCTTGACAGTGCTGAAAATGTCACTGTGCAGTTGATTTGAGCCTCTCAGCTGCTTTGGCTGCCCACTTCTGCAAGGGGCATTTTCAGAGCATGGCCACACAAATGTGAATGTTATGTCATGCATCCCAACCACGGAGCAAGGAACCCACTCATTGTGACAGCACCAGGCACACTTCCCAAGGAGTCCTGGCACCCTTCACAAATGAGGGACAGATGTTAATGATCCAATCAGCTGCTCATCCTTGAGATTGCATAATGATTATCCAACAAATTTGATTATTGGAGTTACTATGTGTTTTAAGCTAACTTTTGTGCATGACTGGGCTTTCCCAGTAATCCTACACAGTATCCAAGGCACCATTCAGCAGCTTCTTGCAAATCCCTGCAAAGCAATTACTGTCCTTTCTACATATTCAGGAATTGTCAGCTTCAGGTGCAATTAAAGTAAAATTGCTTTCCGTAGGTACTTGGCTATGATGACTTTTGCTGGTCATAATTCTCTCTACACTATGTTGCTTCTTCAGATAAAAATTATATTTCTCTTGTGCCCTGGAATCTCAAGCTCATTTTTGACCCAAAGTATCCTCAGAGAGTTGTAAAACTAAGATGTTATAACTGCACATTACCTAGTAATGAACATTGTGAGAGTCAGGCCAGGAAGATGAAGACAAGAGGTATGAATTAATGTTTTAATAATCTTCCTCAGATCAGTTCCAGTCATACAGGCAAGGATCCCAGTAACTGCTGGTGAGCAATGCAGCTGCTCCAGTATGGTCTGATATTGCTGTGTAACTCTCCCAGGAGATGGTGCTCAGTGTCTGCAGAGACAGATGGTCACTGAGCCACCAACAGAGCTTTGACCTTGTCCCAGCACGATGGTGCAATTGTGCACTTTGGACAGAACTGCTGTTTATAGTGACACAGCTTTTGCTGGAGGCACAGGAAGCTCATTAATTTATTTTTACTTCTATTTAATCCTAGGCTATGCAAGACATCCTTTTGTACTGATCCAGGGCGTCCACCATTTTTATAGTGGAAAGCAAAGACCTGCTCCATTTCAGACTAGCACAAGGTTTGGATTGAAACACAGCTGTGAATCATGCCACTTGGTTCTACAGGGCTAGGACAGGAAGCCTGTGGAAGCAGCATCTCTCACTGCACCATGCTGGTGTTCCTTCTCCAGTACAGGAGCCAGCCAGTATGAGACATTTTGCAGACCTGCACAATGCCAGCCTTCCCACACATCCATGTGTGCTGCCAGTCCAGATCTGCTGGGATTCGTCCATGGTCAAAATAACCAGAACAGTGTCTTGTTCTTGCATTTTAGAATACAAAGAATTTCCAATGAGAGTGCAAAAACTCAGTTTTAACATCTTAAAGCAGAAGCCCCAAACACTACAGGGCTATATCCTAGAGAAACAGGTTTAATAGATTAAGAGGCTGTCTTCTGGCACTGTGCAAGGTGTTGGACTGGCCTGAATCATTCCTTGAACACAGCTTTTCTCTGAGAAGAAAACCTTGTCTGGTTTTAAAGACTTTGTTCAATGGTGGAGAACACAGTACAAATCTTGTTTACTTGTTCCTGTGTTTTCTTACAGTCTCTGTTAAAAATACACCACTTCTCTATGCTGAACTGGTCTAGATTTAACAGCCAGCCAGCCTTGTTAAAGCTTTGTCTATGGATGGAAGACTTTCTAGTTATTTTCTAATTTTCTGTTCCTTGTTAGGTTCCCACAGTCAGTGTTCATGACAGTACACAGTGGGTTTGTGATGAGATTGCACAGTTAGGGATGCACTATTAGCCATGCTTTTCACAGACACTTAGCATCACCCTCTTGGCTCTTCTTGGAACCATCTTCAATTTTTCAGCACCAGTTTGATAAGATTTACTGAAAAAGGACAATACAGACCCAGATGGCTTCCCACCCAGTGCATTCAAAGTGGCAACACTTCCATGTGTGTTACTATAAATATAGCAACAAACACTTAAAATGATTTAATCTTATATTTTAAGTACCTGTCTGCTGTGAGATGGGCGCAGTGTCACAGAAGAAGGGCTCAGAAAAGCTAGTGTGCCTGAGTTGACCCTATTCCTCCATTTGGTTGGTCCAGAAAACATGGTTCAGTACAAAAGGGAGTACATTTGTAGTGTCTGTGCCAGATACAACTTTCTCAGATATCAGTAAACCAAAAAATTGGGAACAGGGGGAAGTTAGTAGAGAAACTGTTATCACTGCAACCTCCTTTGTTTTCTTTAATATACCCTCTTGATCTGTTGTGTGCTCAGAGCTACCTTCCAGTTTGTCAGCCACCATGAGTCCATCTCCTGGCTGTTGGGTGTTTAAAAAAGTCAGTTAACCAATAAAAACCTGAGCCAAGCTCCCAACGAGCATCTGGCTGTGCTTGTTTGTGAGTGTCTGTGAGTAATGCCAAGCTACAGGAAAGCCAAGCCAGTATTCAGACATCAGTTTTTGGAAATGGGATTTGTTGTGTTATTATCTTCTGTATTAATGGAGAGGGCCTGGCTTTTGTTTTTTAACCTTGTTGTTTCAATGCCAGAACTGTAGAAATATAACCCAAGTTAAAACAATAGCTCTTAAAAGATGTGATATTTTCTTTCATCCCCTGTTTAGTAAGCAGCCTTGGCAGTGTCATTTCATATAAAGAACTGCAAAGTCACAAGGTCCAGAAATACAGTAATTCCAGGAATGACAAAAAAAATTACCTGCTTTGTCTTTTTATTGACTGTAACTGTGGTGAAAAAGGCCATTCTGCATCCTCAGCCATAACTAGTTAATTACTTTCTGTTGTTTTTTGTAGATGTTTCTAACCAACATTAAGTAAAATGTACATTGTGGAGCAAACCATCCATACAGTATATGCCATAATTACTGTTTAGCAATTTCACACTAGCAAAAATTTATTAAAACTTCACGACTCATTAATA
Source organism: Ploceus nigricollis (assembly GCA_013399945.1). Taxonomy (NCBI): domain Eukaryota; kingdom Metazoa; phylum Chordata; class Aves; order Passeriformes; family Ploceidae; genus Ploceus; species Ploceus nigricollis. The sequence continues at coordinate 544,029 of VXBC01009900.1, read as the reverse complement.
GTAAGTGATCATAATCGCTTAATAGAAAAGGAAACTCAGCTAATGATAGAAGTGCTGATTAATGTTTTTGACCTTAAGACAGGAAGTCAAGTGAAATTAATGTCATTGGGTGTTGAAAGTTAAGTTATTGTCAAGTGTAGATAGCCTCTAATCAAAAGAGAAATCCCACAACTTCACAAATTTTGTCTTCTTCAAGAGAAAATTATTGCTTTTCTACACTGCGTGGCATTTTTAAAAATCTGCCACATTTTAAGTAACAAGATTGTAACAATCTTGTTACAACAAGATTGACCCATTTATTACAACAGTCAGTTAAAAAAAGGAAGGTACACACATATATATATACACATATATATATATAGCCACTTCAGAAGGACATCTTAGCAAAATACTTAATACACTGGCCATACCTAACCAAGCAGCATTAATGTAGCTATTTATCTCTTTCTTTTGGTCAACAGTATTCCTTTTATGAGCTCAGGTTAAATATTTTTGAAGAGAATAACAGCCCAGCTGACCAGTCAGTTGCCTCATCACACATCAGATGCTTGGGCACCACTGGAGCTGACAGGATGGCTGTCCTTGCAGCCAGCTGTGTGCCTGGAAAGCATCAGCCTCAGCTTTGCATCTGGCTGCTTCTGATGCCACCGGGGCTGTTGCAAGTGGTGGCATTTGGGATGCAGCAAACACTGGACTGCACCAGGAGGTGTTGTGGCCAACCTCAGGCCAGATTAATGTGGCAGTCTGTGCAAGGGTCCCAGTCCCTGAGGTAACTCAGGTACTGGGTTGTAAATGGAAATGACTTTTACTTCAGCTGTAAATATTTTTTATGTGTGCTCTTTTTTCATTTTTTTGAAATGAGACAGTACTTGAAAGTAGGATTCCCCAGGACATACTTGTTCTGAATTGTGCCACAGCCCTGCATGTAACATTTCAAGATGAAGAGTATGGAGCCTCTCACACATTGGCCTAATCTGTCCCACTGAAAAGGCTGAATGCAGATGCCTCAGCCTTTCACCTGAGAAGGCAAACTTCTTTCCAGATGCTAACTCAGGCTGTGAGCACTCCAAAACTCAGTTTGAAGAACCTTCTCTAGACTATTCAATAGCTCCCATGATAGGCAGAGAGGGAGGGACAGTTTCTTCCAAGTATGAGCAGAAACCTGACTGTGTGTTAGTGACCTTTATGTTCATTTGACATCAGTCAAAGTCACAGAGGGAAGGACAATCCCTTTCTAATAATGTCACTCAATATTTAGCCTACCTACATTTGTATTAATAATAAAGCCCTCAGGCAGTGAGTTATGTGTAGCCATTGATCTGCTCAAAGCAGCACTGAAATATTGACAAATACTGTTTTGGAGACAAATAAAAGCTAAACTGTATTTATATCCAACAGATTCTGACCTCTGACAAACAGGCAAATGGAACTGCACAGCCAGGTTAATGCTACCTTTGAGCCTCTCCAAACCAGAATGAAGCCAGCAGTGGATTGGTAACTGCAGATTTATTTTTACATTTTTGTTTTTATAATTTATATCTGTGTGTGTACTTTGTGGGAGACTTTCCAACTGCTTCTCTTGAAGATTTTTGTGTTAACATCTCTTTTGAAAGCAAGAGGGATGTAGCACACTTGCAAACCTGGAGATAAATACCATCTGTTTAGTTAACTTCACTGAGAATATTGGTGGAATGTTGTTCTTTTTTTAAAACATATATACAAGAGCAATTCAGAGATTTGAAGTGCAGGTCCTTCCAAAGCAATTGACTACAAGACTTTATTTTATAATGCTACAAAACATAAATGTATTTTTTATTAAAGACTCTGTAAACTACACTTTCTGCCTCAGAGCAAAAAATTTTCTATCATCTTCTTTGGGGGAAAAAAAGCCAACAACAACCAATCCAAAAAGCCTTCTGCACAATTACTATGGAGCAACATTTCCCAGTCCCTATTTTGGCTTTTTGCTCGCTGTTGCTCTGCAGTTTTCTGTAATTAATACAGATAAAAAATTTTGGAGATGCAGAATTTGGGGGTGTAATTTGTATTCAGAGCCAAAAAAGACATGCATCTCACCAAAACAACTGAGTTTATTGTTACCAAAAAAATGTTTCAGGAAATCATACTTCTGTCTCTGAACACAAACCAGAACTCAGCATGAAGCAGACAGTAACAGAGACGGGTTTTTGCCAACATGCAGGAGCAGTGCAAGTGTCAGGGCAGGCTGATTGCTTGGGCAGAGTATTTTGGAGAGCTCTAGGAGCATGCCTGGGAAATGGCTAGGATCACCTTTCAAAATCCCTGTCCTGTGCAGCTTAGAACTCTGCTAATTTGATGCATCTCCAAGAAAACTCCAAGTGGGAAGGAGTCAAATTTGCCCCCTCTAACCTGTCCATCTTTGTCATTGTCATGGACACATGCCTGCTTTGAAGATGCCAAACCATTCATCTGCTTACCAGGGTGTCATTTAAAATGTCTCTGCACAACCCAACCCATTTAACTGGAATTATTCTATAAAAGCCATGTAAAGCAGATAACCCCACTTATCCAGGCATCACTAGACCTTACCAACATCCGCAAAGGAAGTCAGGCAAAGCGTGATGAGCTCTGTTTTACACGTGGCAGCCAGGACAGTGGAGAGAGAACTCAGTTTCTTCGTGAGGATGTTGGTGCCCTCCGTCATGACAAGAGATGGATGCTATGAGGGGCCATTCTTTATTAACACCATAACCTCTACACGTGGAACAAGGGCAGTGTCACACAATGGCTCATGTTTGTGCACCTCCTAGGCAGTCCCTTGGCACTAACTTGCCCAGCCTTTGTCCAGGAAAAGTAGCCCTGCCATGATCTCTGAGCCCATGGGGAAATTGCCAAAGGCAGCCTACGTGGGAACAATTAAAAGCAAAACCCTGCCAACCCTAGATCAACAAAACACAACCTAAAAATCATACCCACAGATGAGGCACACTGAGGAATCCATCTGGTCATGCACAGTTGGCTGCTTAGTGATGTCAAACACAGCTTGGTTTCATCTGTCCCAGGAGAGGCTGCTCAGCAAGTCTGCCATGGAGCTGTACCTCTTGAGTGGAGGCTTTGCTGCTGTTCCTCCATCCTCATGCTCCTCTTTCACAGCACTGGAGCTGTGGCAGCGCAGAGAATGAGGGAAAGAAAGGTAGAAGGAAAGTCCAGTGTTAACTCATACTGGCAAACATTTTGATTGCTTCTGTGCACCACACTCTCCAAACACGTCTTTGAAATGGTTAAACGTTTGGAAGATGGCACTGCAGGAGCCGAAGAACCTGGAGCACTTTATGCACAGCACTTAACAGTAGCAGAATGACTCCTAAATCCAAGCAACCTCATGAGTTGGCCCAGGAAGCCAAGCTGAGTGTTGGATACTGCCAAACAGAATGTGCTGCCTTCCCCTCCCACCTCCTGAAACACAGATCATCCGGGGAGCAAACGATGCCAGGACCACTAAACATCTCCTACTTGCATCACCCCTGCAACTCGAGACCCTCCTGGAGCTGCCAAAGCATGATGATGATGATGATGATTTAGTTGGAAAAGTGTTTTCAGCCCTTGTAGAGCAGACCTTTAACCTTGGATTTTGTGCATCTCTACCACTCCCATCTCTCCTTCTCGCACCCTGCCCCCAAACATTTCTACTCTCTCTGAGTAACAGCAATTTAAACTGTCTGGCCTTAAAATGGTGGGAGGCTCTGGCCCTTTACTGAGCAGCAGCTTTTTCACGGGTGAGTGTGATTGCTCTTTGCTCATAATATATTCATTTGTTAAATCTCAATTTGAATACGAGTAAACGCTGAAATAATTTTCCTAGATTTTAGTCACCAACATGAGGAAAGGCATCCTGAAATCTTGTTTATCCACCTTCCCTTTCCCCTCCCAGCACACTCTGCATTTCCTAAAATATCCTCCCGCTAGAGCTTTTGTCTTCAAAGCCTTTGCAGCTCTTCTGCTGCCATTGTGTGAAAATAGGAGCGAGCCCTTTCTTTCTGGCCTGGCAGGATGGAGGGGTGGGATGGGTGTGGAGGCGTCTGTGCGTGCCAGAGAGTGAACAAGCATGAATAGGGCCAGCTGGCCCCTCTCGTGCCCGTCCTCCCCTCATTTCCAGCTGATACTGCCTGCTCATTGTAATTTTGCAGGCCACATTCACTAACACAAAGAGACTAGGGAGCAAGCAAATGAACAGATATTTAAAGGGAAAAAGCTTTATTTCTTATTTTCTTAGATCACGGTAGACTGCAAAACAACAGGGAAAAATGAGATCAACTTTGTTGTCCTTTTTTTTTTTTTTTTTTTTCCAGTCAAGCTTCCTTTTTTTTTTTTTAATAATAATAAATCAAAACAGAAGAAAACCAGGAAATTGTTCTCACAAAAACATGCTTTTTAATAAAAAAAGAGAATAATGTTTATTGAGAGGGATTTTTTCTCTGGATATGTACAATACTAATGCAGGAGGATTATGCTAACAGAAAATGCCAAACATCATGGATTGACTTCCAAAGTGTGGACAGTCCAAAGAGCAACGTCCTCAGAGCAAGTAAGTCAACAGGAACAAGTGAACAGTGGTTTTGGGGTTTTTTTTACAACAAATTACCAGCCATTATGACTGAAGACCTGACACGTAATAACCGGCAGTGAGATGTACAGAAATCCCTAAGACGACACAGAATTTGCACAAGAAGGTAACTGTTTGTGTAAGAATTTCCTCCAGAAAATGGAAGCAGGTTCTAGACAGTTTTGGAAAAAGACAAAGAGAAAAAAAAAGGTGAAAAAAAGTGCAGGAAAATACTAACATTGGATATCTTCAGATCACAGTGAATGCCAGTCCTCCTGGGTCCAAATGCTATCTGTTACATTTATCTTCATCACTTCTGCTTACCCTCAATTAATTGCTTTATCATCATGATGTAAGAAAAATTTAATGTGAGCCTTCTCCTGCTATTGCCTTTTTGCTGCAGCTCTTGTCAACTTGTAGTTTACACAAAAGGCGCAAAATTCAACACACCCTCAGGTGAAAGACACATGCATCTTCCCAGCCAGAGCAGTACTAATCACAGCTAATCATTTCAATACTAGGTAATGCTGCACAAAACATCACACAAACCCTGTCAGAGCAAACTCCGTAGCAATAATTCTGGGGGAGGGAGAACATGGAGATCAATAACTGCCACCAGTTAAGTTTCCCACATGTTGGAGTGCTTTGAAGCAATTTCTCCCACTGACTGCACTCGGGATTTATTTTTTTGTTCTTATCCAGAAACAATGTAGGCTACTGGGAAGAGGTAAGAGGTTGATTTTATGCAGCACTTCCCAGAAATGCAGCAGTATAAAAATCAAGACCATATTTTTCTTTCAATTTTTACCTCTACTTAGTTTTCTTTTTAAGAAAGGTGTGACTCAGCTCAGTCTGGGTTGCGCACTCCTGACTGCCAGGCACAATCCCCTGTGAGGCTTTGTTCCACCACTGATAACCCTTACAAACACTCCTTCTGTCTTAACTTTCACTTAAAGGTTAAAGCCTTTGTCTCACCCCAAAGCAGGCAGAGGATGTCACTGCTAATAACCAGGTCTGGGGATGTGAGAGGGAGATCCTGTGCTCCCAGCATTGAGGTTAGCATGCTCCCAAAAGAATTGCTTCACTTCTCAGATGGGGGAACAGTTTCCATGGGCTAATCCACGAAGTCAAAAGAAAAAAAATCCATGATTTCTCCGTTTTATCCTCAGTGGGATACACATTTCTCTCTCAGCAGTGTGCTTTCTGCAGTATCTCCTGCTAAAATAAATGGTGGTTCCCTAAACAGTAATTTTTGCATCTTCAGGCTTTCTTCTGTTTCTCTAGCTTCCTTCTGTCATATATATCCTATTCCATAAACATTACCATGAGAGGACCATATATTTTAATCTTATTTTGAAAATTACTCCAGAGTTTCAGTAGATTTGCTGGCTTCTGTTTTTGAAGGAGTTTATATCTCCCTGTGGTTCACTACATCTGTGGGGTTTAGCTTTTGTAGCATTTAAGCTTTGACCTAAGGACAAGTGCAGTGGCCAAAAATCAACTCCTTACTCAGCTGAAGAGCTGCAGCTAGCAAGCCTGCCATGACTTATTTGTCAGCATGTAGCTCTGACAGGCTTGTTAGTGTGGGATAAGCTTCACCCCAGCTGGACAGGCCTGAGTGATGGAGCAGACACAAAGGCTTTGGAGGACAGAGGTTTGTAAGAAGTCAAACATTTTGGTATTTTGGAAAGACGAATTTGAGGAAAATTGCCCTTAAACCTATGACTCTTTTTCTTCTGGATTCTAGGAAGTTCTCCTTTTGACAGATTAAAAACCAGTGCAAAAGCATTATAATGCTGGAATCCCTACCAACAGGTGAAAAGGGGCTAAGATTTGGGTGTTTTAATCTAGGCAACAATTAGCTCTAATTCTATGCATGGCAACAGCTATTGGCACTGAATAAGATATAACAACAGAAACTGGTTTAAACTGGGTTAAATGTGCTCAGAGAACTCTTGTGAATAGTCTAGCCAGTAGTAGTTTAGTACCAATTTAGAACATCACAGTCTATCTTGGTAAGAAATGCTACTGAGAAATTTGTTGACTCTGTGCTCTTAAAAATTCAGGTAATTTTTAGGCCACATCTTGAATTTGTTGCTCATGCTTTTATGAATGATAAAAACCAGACGGAACATCTTGTAGGAGTTGCAGGAATTGGCTTCTGCCTATTGAGGTGCCCACATCTAATATGCATCTATTAAGTATAAACATTGCCTAGAGGCAAGCATAAGAAGAGAACATGAAGCAAGGGTGTATAAAAGTTGAGATAATATTGAGTTAAAAATGGGAATTCATCATCCCCCCTGATTCTACCTTAAGAACAGAGCCATCAAAATCTCCCAGAGAGAATTCTTACTCTTGTAAGAATTTACTACTTAGTGAGACTTTATCTATTTGACTGAAATTCCAACTGGAAAATACATTAGAAGGATTTAAATATTTCTAATAGCTTGCAAAGAGTTTGGAAGTTTTCAATCCTATTCAGTACCAAACTAAATTTTAAATTCCATCTGGGGAATAACAACATAATGTTTTAGATTATTCAAGTCAAACCAGTGCTAAGGAGATAAAATGGGAACTTCCAATTTTCTCCCCGTTAAAGGTGTTCTTAGTTCAGTGGAGACATATTCCTGATCACATCTTTTTCTTCTCAAAAGTGAAGGCTGTAATTAAAAAAAAAAAACCCTGAAAACCAGCATTGAAGCGAATTTATAAAGTTGAATACTGTGGAGTGGAACAAAATGACCTTCCGAAGTTAAAGAGAAGCTGAAATAGCCAATAATTGAAATGTCACAGGAGGAACTGGCTGCTGAGAAAAAGCAAATATTTAAAGATGAGAAATATTTAACAAGTCACTGGATTAATTTCTCTGCCAAGTTCATCAGAACCAAATATATTTCTATTTGATGTCAGGGACATCAGGTACAATCTGACTAACCTTATGGGCATAAAACAACCTGGGAGGCCTCTTTAGCCCAGAACAGTTTTAATGCAGAACATGCAGAATGCAGAACAGTTTAATGCAGAAAGAAATGATGTCATATATTGAACATATATTTTTCAGTGAGGTAGATGCACCTTGGTATTGAAGACAAAGAATTGCATTTTATGAAAGAAAGTTATAATTGTATGAGTAACTGCTTGTGCTTCCATCTTTTACTGCTTGCTCTGAAGGAGCTGCTGTTGCAGCAGAATCCAGCTCTTTTATAAGAAGCTAAATATGAGATACTCCTGTCACTTGACATACATAAGATTTATGTCCCTTCAGGGAGCTGTTCTAAGTTTTGCTCTTCTACTTCACTGGTTTCTCACCATCTTTACTCCATGGAAATATCATAGTGATTAGCCAACAATCACACATTTTAATTAAATTGAGATTTCAAGGTGATTCCTGCTTTGTTTTCTTGATCTCCAGCCTCATTGCACAGGCTTTGCAAAAGTAGATACTTTCATGTTTTCAGTCTAGTGATTTGAACTGCAACAAATTGGGACCACTCATGTTCAAAAGGCTGGGTCTCTAGAGGGATGCAATTTCACTGGGGGGAAAAAAAAAGAAAAAAGCCTGGAAGCAGGTCTCCAGACAAGGGTCTGTCTAGGCATGCTTTGAAATGATTAAGAATTCCAGTTCCTCCTAATTGTTGCTACTGACACAGTGGGAATGAAGCTGCAAAATGGGAAGTGGCCAGTCCCCAGGTGGAGATGGACAGATGGACAGATGGGCAGCTCCTACTCAGGGCTCAGCACCTCAGCCCCATCCTCCTGAAGGAGCTGGATCTCAGGGAGCCTGGTCAGTGAAGCAAGGGCTGCACCCCTCACCACAAGTCCCTGCATGGTCACTCCTTGGGGCTGCTGCCTGCTGGTGGTGCCACCAGGCACACTGGGACCAGGGAAACCCTCTGCTGCTGCTATTCTTGCAAGTATCTGGAAGGTTCATTCACCTGCAGTGCCTCTTTCACTGGAACAGCTTGTGGAATTAAGAGTTACGCTGACTACTGCAAAACCTCAGCCATGTATTTCAGTTCAGTCTCAATTCTACCTTTGTGTGCACTACTTTTTAAAAGAAGCATAAACCTGCTATTAATACTACTAATGGCAGTGTCTGTTCCAGTACAAGATGATTTGGATGTGTTTACGGCAGCCCATGATTTAATTTACACACAATTGAACTGGTGAGATTTACAACTGGAACAGTAGATCATCTCTATGTACATCTTTATTTGGACAGTCCCTATATTATTGTTATATGGGCAAAATTAATCTTTTAAAGGGCTGTATAAAGCCCAGGCTAAGCTTGTTCATTAACCACTCAACACATGATATTTTAGTGACTGAAAGGGGAAAAAAATTAAACAATTTGCGTCATTCAGTACTGTAGCATGTGACTGCATTGACAAGGTCACCATGCTAAACTGACATCATCCCCACCACATGGAACTTTAAAAAATCCTCCAATATTTACATGTTGATGCCTGTAAAGTGTCAGACTACTAAGGGTATTTTTTTCCTTTCTGCCTGTTTAATAAGTAATTAATTTTAAAATTAGGACTTCAGTATACTTTTAAGGTTCAGGACAAAAAGCTTAAGTAAGTGCCCTGTTGAGCTTTTCTGGCTACCACCACCACTTTTTCCTCTACTACATATAAATTTTATTTCCAAAAGTAACTCTCATTGACTCAGATAACCAGCAGTTTCTTTTGTAATTAGAAGCTTATTAGGTTGTTATTTACAGTGTAAGTGATCAATAGTTTTTACTCTGGATCAGACAGTGTCAAAGCTCTAATAATTGGTATTAAATGTAAGAGAGATACTGCAACTAAAGCAAACATTAGAAAATCTTCTAAAAGTACATACTATACTGGGAGATTATTAAAATTCCCGATACTGGCTAAAATGATTAATGTGCTGAATACAAATGATATTTTAAAGAAAGATTTGTGGATCAAAGATGGATTTAATAATCATAATGTTTAGGAATTTGTTTTGAAAATATTTTTAATTGGATAATGTCAGACTTCTGAATTACAATGCTCTGTTCATTAGCATTTCAATAGGTTATATTATCAACTCCTTTTGACATAAAAGAATTTGATTCATTTTAAAAATCATGAATCTCATGATCTTTTTTCTGCTGCCACTGGTTTTCTGTAATTTGATTATCTTCTACAAGAAGAGCAACAGGAACCACATGGGCTTTGCTGGTAATGATGGTCTATATATCAGCTCTGCTGCTTTTGAAAGTAATTTGCAGTTTCTTATCAACACAGAATTAAAAAGTAATACTGTCTAATTTGTTATGTTCAGTGGCACAGAGTATTGTAGAATTCTATCACATGCAAATCATTTTGAAACCTGTATTATGTGACCATAATCAAGAGTACATAAATGAACTTCAAAATTTATGAAAGTGTTTATTATTAGCCAAGAAAAATCTCAAAAGACGAACTTGTCAATAGGTTTAATAGTCTCTTAGCAAGATGTGTATTTTGCACACTCAAACCTCAGTGCAGTTTATAAAATAGTAATTTGTACTTTATAGTTGTATTGCAAATAACTGGTCTGGACATTTCAGAGCAGGACAGGGCATAATTGGGTAAGTCTCAGAGTAAATCTGTACATTCAACATGATGAACTCCTTGCTTGCAGAAGTTATCTTCAACTTCAATAGGAACAAAAACTGATTACTGTTGATCACTTAGACATAACTGCTTGTAACAGTCAACAAGCCATCACAGTAAGGTATAAAGACAGCCCTTAGGAGAAATGCTGCCTATCTGATGACATTTAAAGCTTTAAAAAATTCCTTCTAGATACTGCAGGAAATCATCATGAGCCAGCGCAGGCTGCCAATGCCACTGAGTGGAACCAAGCCATTAAATCATGTGTGTTGGTAACATTGCCATCCAAACCATTAAATTAATTTATGGAGCTGGTCTTGCAAACAGTTCATCATGTTAGCAATGCCAAGGTCTGTGGTAGGATCTACCAGGGTGAGAAAAGCCAATCACATGGGAACATGTGCATGATGCTGCCTTGCAATTGGATCAACCATCCTTTTGTGTTGATTTTAGCAGTTCTAAGGAATAAAACATGGTTTAAATTATATACTACTACCTCTTATCCCTCTACAATGTTTTGATAAGAGAAGTAAGGCATGAAGTTCCTGGAGCTGTTTGATCTGACATTATCAGGTATGTATAAACAGATGATGATGTTTTAACAGAGCAAATAAATTGTATGTCATTTTTTTATTAAACAAAGAGTATAATAACTGGACTATATTATCACAATGGAAGCATAGAAGACCATAGACTGTACAGCTGAAACCCTGTAGCAATATTTGTTCCTCATATTTAAAGAAATGTATCTTTATCAAGCTTTCACAATGGCTGCATCTTGCTAATGTAAAGAATCTTCACTCTTGTTAAGGCTAGATGATCATAATTAAAAGATAAATGTACTGTTAGAAGGTTCTACGCCACACTCTATGAGAATTTAACTGAAAGACATACATTATACCTGTATGTGAATTATAATGGCTTCTCAGCAGGGAACGCAGAATCACTTACAGTACGTAAACATTTAAAGAGGAAAATGCTAACACACTGAAAGAGTTTAACATCAGTAGCGATTTATCAAATGAAGAAGTTTCATAAAGTCCACTCTCTGGGAGAACATTCACCATTAGACAAAAGCCTGGCATCCTTGACAAGTCTGAAGTTCAATCAATTTGAAAACCAAAACCATTCAATGAGATAAACAAGATTTTAAGAAAACCATCTTCTTTCTCAGATAAAAGCCAGAATTAAAATAATAATTATTAAAATAATCCAACCAGGTCGCTTTACAGGCAAATTTACACACTGTCTCTTTAAAACACAGCATGCCCAAAAGCCTTTTGGGTTTGGAATGTAGCACTGCACCAAGTATTTCACAAAGCCTCTAAATATCACAAGAAGCTTTTTTTAGAGAGAAAAAAAAATAAAATTCCAGCTGACTGAGACTGTTCTAGCAGGAGTGCCTCAGCTTAGCTCCCAGACCTGGAATTCCAGATAAACAACAGAGGACAGCAAACAGATTTTTTTTTTTGGATTTTTTTTTTTTTTAAACACGTCCTTTTGTAATGCAGCTACAAGACGACTGATGAGCTTAGGGACAAAGAGAGTGAGAGTGCAAGTGCCATCAGGGTGAGCTGTGTGCTTAGATAGGAGCTGGTAGGAAGAGCCAGGGAATTCTCCGCGGATATGTGACTGGTGGAGACTCCTGCTGTGTTGTCCTTCCCCAGAGCGTTCTGCAAGACACAACATCTTCCTTGGTCACCATCACAATATTTTCATTGCCAAGCATTTAAGTTCTACTTCATGAAATTAATCTTTTGTTTGTCCATGTCCCACACTCCACTGATACCTACATATCAATCTCATAAATTGAATGATAAAAAGGGCATTAAAACAGATGTTGTAATGACAATATTTTGAAATTAGTTAACACCAGTACTGCATACTTCAAAAAATAGAAGAATATTAAAAAATTCTTACTTTAGCAATGGTTCCATGTGTAAAAGTATGGTATTTTTTTTAAGGATGTGCTTATCATGCCAGTTTATTTTGTAACAGCAAAAGCAGGACCCCTACAGAAACTGCACCTTCTGTACAGTCAACAGAATGAATTTGTTTGACAAGTTATTTCTGGATAACAATAAATAAAATTTAATCCATGGGTGCAGATTATTAAATAAGTATCCTTGCTAGGTGCAATGGTGTCTGCTAGGGGATCTGCCTAAACATGTACCATACAGGTACTGAAACATAAAATCAGCAGAGGACACTTTGAGCCCAGCTCTGAACTTCTAAGTGAGATCATTCTTTAATGCATTACGATATCCAAACACAACAAAACTGACAAGACAAGCATGAGGTAGCCCATGACAATCTTGACAGACTTGGAATGTCTTTTCTTATGGGGAGGCACCTGTGCTGTGAAATATCCAAGATCCACACTTACCTCATTAAGACAGAGCTCTGAATCTACAGATTCATTGGATTTTCGCTTCTTCTGTGCCTACGAAAAAATATAAATTTTATTCCCTGTACAATTTATATTTCCAGCAGCACAAAGCACTTAGATAAATTTGCATCAGTTGTCATAATCCTATAATTTTGACAGCGATTTACACATTATTAGCAAATAAACTCCAAATGTAACTGCATGTTTTCCAATAACATTCACATTCTCATTTGAATTTACAGCAAAATTTCCAACAGTCAACTAAGGGTACTTAGTAATTACAATGATGAGTGCCATCAGCTGCAGAGAACATGTTATCTCATCTGTGGCCCCTTAAAAATGCTGCTGGACGTTCATGAGAAGAAATGAAATATGACAGTTAATAATTACCATAATACCACTGCATATTAACAAATAATCTATGATATATCTCAGTTTTAGGAAAATACACAACACAGGAGTATTTTATCCTTAACGATTCTTGCAATTTTCCCAAATATTATGATAAAAATGTAAATATTATTTTAATATATGTCATGGTTGCCAGAGAATCTCTTCTACAAAGCTGCAAAAAGAACACTGACTCAAGCAAGAAGCATTTCAGGTGACATCAGCCAAAATGGAAGCAGCAGCCTGCACTCTGTCCAGCAGCAGGAGGTGTTCAATATTTCCATTCCTCAAGTGAATAAGTCTGGGCTGGGTGTTTTCTGCTTTTCTACAAGGGCAGTACTAATCCCCATGGTGTGGAAGGTGCTCTCAATAAACAGTGCTATGGCTGACTTGATCACTCCAGTGATTCCCAGTATCAATTCTTTCTTTGTACATTCCAGAAACAAACCAAGCACCCTTTTCTAGGAGGCAACTGTGCTAAAGTAAATCAGTTCTTGTAAGAGAAGACTTGGGTTTACAAAACTACTGGCTGCACTGGGCACATCTGGTGCTTCCACCTGGAAGTTTTGTTGGACCTGCAACTTATTTCCTGCAAAAAATGAAGATCTGAATCTCAGAGTGCTGCACTGATTTTGCACTGCAGAATCTCACTGGTTTAGGCAGTGATGGTCTGGACTAAGCTGATGTGAGAAGTGCTGAGCAGTCTGATTTTATGCCCTCAAAAATTCAGTTCCACATTCTGCTATTTTATTTCATATCTGAGAGCCACTGGTTCTGCCAACGGATACAAAATAGTCTTTGACCTAATTACTGATTTTAGGATGCAAATGAAGGAACTGAACTTCTTATTAGGAAACACATTCTCTGCTTTTAATGATACATGAACATGTTACAGACAACTGAAAAAGTGAAACAGCTGGAATTTAAGAGAAAGACAACTTAGCCATAGTGATAATACCTACTGAATACATGTTGATAGTTTTTGTATATATGACAAAATAATAGCTCAATTTACTAATAAACACCCTCTGTAAAATTTCTTTCTTACATACCCTCTCTACTAATTTGTACCATTAAAGTGGTTATGGTAAGCATGAATTTAACTGTCTAAATGGAAAAAGAAATGCCCAGAAGTAAATTTACAACAAAAAGAAGCATCACAGTGAAGCCTTCATGCCGTGTTTGTAATGGATAGGAAACTTCTTTTAAAGGCAACTTGGTATCTGTCAGCTCCCAAATGGCAGGCTCCAGGGAGGCAGGTAAGGAAGGATAAACTAAATTTAAATCCTGATTTTCTTATGTCCCTAACACCCATACTACCTTGAATTGGAATGTGAGGCTTCAGATAAAGCCTCTGGATCAGAGGTTCAGATGCTGACAGTGTAGGCTGTAAGGATCATACAATTCTCTCATTTCTTAGTTTGTCACTTATTGCTAACTTTTCTATTCCCACATGTGTTTGTTTGTTTGAAACACTGCTTTGCTGCTTACTCCTACTGTGGATTGATAGCACTGTGCTAACTACAGGTCTACACCTGGTAGTTGGTCTCAACACCAAAGTCAGAATTTATATGCCTTTTTTACTGTGTTTATCAAATGAGTAAAGAGAAAAACATCATTATTTTGCCTATATGCGGTAAAGTCTTCCTTTACTTCATTCAGCCTGAAAACAATGGAGTGCAGCAGCTAAAACTATTTACCTCTGAGAACGCTATTTTAAGGGTAAAATCGACAGCTAGAAAAAAAATCACCATTAAAAAAAAACCCTTTTCAATCATTTTGATAAACATTTTCTAGTTTTCATTTGGAAGCTGATACTTCTCTGCATCCATATACTTATTGCAGACATTGTAACACTTATTCACATGCGTCCTCTATTAAAACATCCTCCTCTCTTAGCACTGAAAAGCAAATTTAATAATCAGGCAGGCTTTTCCCTTATCAAAACAGAAAGGACAGTATCTTCTATTTAAAAATACAACAAAAATGCAACCTTTTATTGGGAGTAAGACAAACAGAAAGAAAAAACTGTCATTCTGAGGAGGAGATGAGACATTGTATGCCAAGTTTCAAATTGGAAGAGTACATTTTTAGTGTTGAGTTATAAACCTGTGAGAATGGGTTATAATGGAAATACTGGCATAGGCTGCACTACTGGAATACAACAGTGCACCACTAAATCACAAATAATGGGATAAAAAACGCAAACCTACATGTTGAAGAGAATGCTTTAGTGAATGTCCTTTACTTACAACCAAAGGGGAAAATTCTTCCTTCCCTGTCTTGGGCAGAAATAGCTCTACACCTAGCAGTACAGTGAGTGAACACCTTATCAGAGATTAAACAAAAACAATCAGAATTTAGAGGTTATGCTGATAGCCCTGGTGGAAACAGACCCAGACTGGGAGATGTGCATCTGAATTAAAGAGGATACCCTCTGCTGTCAGATATTTACTTTCTAACATCTCCCATTATCCTAAAAATTTAAACAAGAGAAATGAGTGTCCATCATGTACAGCTGCAGACAATTCTGGAATAACTGCACCATCAGTTAATTTGGGAATTGAGAGTTGTTCATTATGCAAGATGCCAAAGATTCACTGCCAATCCCATCTCAGGTATCTGGCTTGCCTACCAAACAGGCAAGAAGGTGTTTTCAAATGTTCTGGAAGTACCTAACTCCACAGGAGTAAGAGAGCACACACAAATGGCTAAGTTGTCTGTATTCAAATTTGTACTCTTTTAAAATTTTAATATAAAGCTGTTTATCTGGTGACAAAAACATCTATGGAGATTCTATCATTAAATAAAAAAAACAAGCAGGGCTTGGCTGATAAAAATAATAATTTTTAAAAACAGTGAAGGAAAATCAGCTTAAAATAAGTGGCTAACAAAGACGTATGAGTTCTTTTCTACTGAGGAAAAATAGCATTTGCTAATGATTTACTTAATGACACACTGAGCTGTGACATATCTCAGTCTGTAAAACGAAGTTACATAAATGGGCTGACACTTACTCCAGCTTTGCAGGGAATTGTAATTCATTAATGTGAGCTACTCTGGCAAAGCTGCATCCATACAGCCAACAGGCTTGACCTCGCTTACGCTTTTATGTTTTCTAAAAGTGAACACCTCCTTTCCCAGAGAATCTCCTCACTGTAACAGCACAAGCAATAGATGATATTTAGAGATAATTGTATTTAAGCACCTCCTGATGAACTACAGTATCGTGTCTGCTAGTCACATACCTTGTTTTGGTCTCAAAATCCTTTAGTTTTCAATACCAGAACTAAGATATTGGACTTGGTCAGGGGCTGGCAGAGTAACCAACAGCATGTCCAGAAAAAAAAACCTATCATTATGAGAAGCAAAACTTTATTTCTTTCTTTCCTAGAAAGAGAGTTGAATCAGGATCAGCAGATGACCTAGTGATTTTCTGAAAAGAGAAAGGAATATTGCTTATACAGATGTTTCTCCTTCAGAAGACTCTGTGGACCTCCATGTTTCCTTCTGATCCTAGATGAGTTTAATTGTATGTCCCTCATTAGTCTTCTCTTGCCCTGCACCTAATAATTATCATAAGATCCTCCTAAAACAACTCCCTGCTTTCCATCCCCCAAATCTCTCTGGATCCATCCTCTGCAGACATTACAGCCCTGAATTTATGCCCAGAAATGCAATCTTGCAATTATGCATCAGCTTTTGCAAATCCCAGCACTGCATGGTTAATAAAAGCATTAAACACTGCAGCAGTGTCTCACCAGGAGTCAGTACACACACTCAGGGCTTGTCACCCAGCAGTATTTTTATATGTTCACTACAGCATCAATTTCTGCTACTCAAAGCAAGGAAAAGTTCTGACTGGGGGTGTCTCCAAATCAGGAGGTGAGCTTTAATATGAGGGAGGGAAGGAGAAGGATGTAAAGGGAGCTGAATGCATTGCTCTGAATGTAAACAGGAACATTTTGAGTGAGCACCCAAATTCAGAACCCAGCCCCTTTCTTTAGCTACCCACTTTGGGCTTTATGGAACATATTGCTTGGACAGGGAGAGGCAACAGAAGCATCATTAGGACAGATATCTGCTGGGTAGGCTGTTTATACAGCTGATTTTAATGAGTGAGCCCTTGTCCTCTCCTGAGATCCTGCTTAGTTATGCCCATATTAACAAGCCTTTCTGAAGAAGAGGGACAAATCTCCCAGAATGCATCCTTCAAATGACCACACTTCTAAAGTAGCTGTAACAAATGAGTGTTTGTTCTTTTTGTTCTTCTCTTGTGTCGATTAGAGAGATTTACTATGCAACTAACCTGCTTTCCCCAACAGCAGGACACAAACAATAAGCAGAGAAATATACAGACTGTAAAAATGCAATCAGTTTAACTCTTCTGTGCTCACTAAGTGGATGGTGCATCTATCACAAATGACAATAGTATTTTCTTATTAGCACAGGAGTACTCTGCCACACTGGAGTATAATTACTTTCAACAGGGAAGATAAGAAAAGTGTGGGTCAGAGACACAGGCTACTGAAATAAGGATCCAATTCAGCACAGGGTAATTCTGAAAGCCATACCATCCAGCCAGAGTGCAGAGCTATTTAAGCTATAAAAACAAGCATCTCTGCACTGTCCTATAACAAAGCAGCCAGATCTTTTTCCTGCTTTGTATTTTTTTTTTTTCCCTCTCTGCTGAATCAACCCTCAAGACACAAGCTCGGGGCATGAAATTATCAGTTGTCATTCTGCATAAAAGCACTACAGTTCTGTCATGACACTTTGTGGAGAGAAGAAAGTATCTTCTAGAAACAAGCACCATGAAGACATTACTGTCACTATGCTCCAGAGCTACACAGATAACACAGCACAGAAAGAAGCAAATCACAAGATTTTCAGCTGAGACACATTAAATAAAGTAAACCAAGCATCCCCTGGTGCCCAAATATGCACTGGGAAAACACACACTGAGGGGATTTTACAGCATTCCCCTTATCCTTCAACATTAATAAATTCTTGCTGGATTTGAGGACTTAAACATGAGAAATGAGAAACAGAGAGTAACCTTAAAGCAGGGCAGTTTGTTTTCTGGCCAGGAGAGAGAAGGTCTGTAGGAATCCTCTGGAAGAGGGGCTGGAACAAAGGCAGGTCCTTGTTGTGTTAAAGCCAGTTCCTCTGCAGTCACCAAGGAGGGAAAACCACCCAGTCCCTCTGGACAGGGCCAGGTGGGCTGGGAACAGCATCTCCTTCCCAGACTCCAGAGGAACAACAACTCAAAACAGCTCCAGTCTCACAGACACTGCAGACACCTGGGGCTACTGATAGATGCAGATGGAAACACATGGCAGCAGACACCACTTCAGAAATCTAAGAAATGGGCAGAAGAGTTGATGAAGTCTGATATGGATAGAGGGAAAACTCCCTTCAGCTTCTTCGATTTGCAAATTGTTAGAAAATTTGATTGAAGGGGTAAGAATTGGAAGTAATCCTCCCAAAATGACCTGAAAAGAGTGTGGAAGGAAGGAAAGATGACCTATATGATATTAACTATTGCTAGACCATTCCCAGATCCTTATGTTAATAAACATGAGACCTCATTAAGCTCCATCTCTCACTGCACTTATTTGGCTGGGATAACATGGCACAAAAATTACCTAACAGCAATCTTAAAGGTTTTATAAAAAACAGATCCTATCAGAAACACCAAACTGATCAAACAGCTTACAAGGACCAGACACGGAGATCTTCAAATATTTATTTCAAGCAATTAGTTTCCCAGTGAGCACAGCACAAAATATGACACCCAGCCAAGACAACTGAGCTGACTTACCTTTCATGGCAGTACAGTAACTTGCTAACAATTTTGTTTTCGTGTTCAGTCATTCATTTAGCTGAGTAAAATGAATTTCTATAGTCCCAGATTCTTCCTTCCTATTTTTAGGGGATATTATGCAATTCTCTTAATATGGTCTGTTTATGGATTTGCTGCAAGCAAATATTTTTGCATTAAGAAAGGCAGAGGAGGAAACAGAATACTAAAAAGCAGAGACTGAATAAGTTTTATTAGGTTAATATCTCAACATCTTGGGCTGCCTAGGTTGTGGGGTTTTTTCTCTAGCTATAAAACTAAACATCCACATAATCCAAAGTTGAGTTGTTTTGGATTTTATTATTAAAATGCATTCCTCAAGTGATTTACCACAGAGACCAACCCAGTGCCATGGACAGCAGGTACAGGTAGCATCTGGCTGCTGCACACTGAACAGCACCTGAAGAAAAACAGCAGGAACACAAAGCCATTGCAATCCAAGTTAAAAGACATACTCAGCTCTTAATTTAGAGGACAGGTAAGTAACTGAAGCACTAGAGATCCCACAAAAGCTCTCCAGCCTGGGGCATGTGTCTGAATGCAGGAACGAAATTGTTCAGCGTGGCAGCAGGTGAAGATGCTGCCTCCTGGATCAGCCACGGTGCCCTGGAGTGTGGTGGGAACAGCCCTGAGCAGCTGCCAGCCAGGGCTACTGCAGGAGCACAGCAGCTCAGTCAGAGCAGCACTGCCCTGCCCTGTGCTGGTGAGCCTTGAGAGGAGGCATCACCCCCATGCGGGGCTCCTGCAGGGCAGCAACACCTCCAGCTGTGCCCAGGCAGGGGCTGCTGCCCAGGGGCTCCAGGGCAGGCAGAATTCCCTGTGCCTGCTGCTGGCTGGAGAGCTTCCCTCGCTGCAATCACACTCCAGGACAGAGGGCAGCCAGGACTCTGCTGAGGGAGCCTCCACAGCCAAAAGCAGAGCTGCAGGAGGGCAGCTCAGCTGGGATGCTCGGCCTCATGAGACTCCCGGCTGGGAGCTGTGGGAGGTGAAGGGATGGAGCAAACAAGGTCAGGCTCTGCCTCTGTGCCCTGGCAGCAGGACCAGGGGTGCTGCTCTGTGGTCCTGCAGCTGGAAGGGAAGATCAGGCAAGCTTGCCTGAACACCAGTCTGAGCCTCAGCACGACAGGAAGCTTCCCTTCGTGCCATGCCAACCTTGAGCAGGCAGCATTACTGCTGCTTTTCTGAGCACTGCCCTCACTCATAAATTTTAAAAGGGAAGGCAAGGGAACGACCATGAACATCTGCTTTTTGTTAAGTGCCTCAAAATGTTCAGGACTTTCTATTAACAATACAAGTGTATGCACGTGTGCATTGTGAGTACTGGCATGGTTACACAGAGAAAAAAAATGCAGAAAGCCTTCAAAGGGTGAAAACACTTCAGGTAAAAAGTGACTCTTCCTGCAATTACAGAGAAGCAAAGGCTAATATAGAGTAACAGAGAAGTAGCCTTGCACAAAAAGGTAAAAGAAACCCATTACCTGAGCACCCACCCATGCCCTCCCTGCCTCTGTTTAGTTTGCCTATTTCAAGCCCAACGTGTTAATTTCCACAGTCGTGTGGTGGTGTACCCAAGTCCCACTAAATCATGGCATAATTCAGAGGGTACTTCTTTTCTTTTAGAATAATCCACTCTTGAACAGCTGTGACTTGGATTAATTAGTGAATTTTGCATTTTTTGGCACAATCTGCTCTCCAGAAGTGCCACTGAAATAAAAAATTAAAGCATTCACTCCCTTCTCTAATCCTGTAGCTGAATTTTGCAGGTGCACAGATGCATCCTTAGAACTGGCAGGGCTGCAATTGCAGTGAACTTGCTGCAGTACTTGTCTCAGTTCCTTTCTAGCACTGACAATACCATTTAGAAAAAAAATACAGAAAACCTTTTTTTTTTAAATAGTGGAATCAAATCTAGCAAGGTGAGTATTTAAAAAAACCCCAGGTTATGGTGTATTGTGGCTTTGATAGGCAGCTATTCCTCAAGAATTTAGCTAGAACCACACACATAACGTGAAAATCTTCACCCAAATAATTAATGTTTTAGATCTTTTTTAATATGAAATGTAAGACAACTTCAACTTTAAGCATAGCTGCTAGCAATGTCTATGACAACCTATTTTTATTTTCATTAGAATAAAAGCCTTTAGAAGTCTGCAGAAAGGTGTTCAAATTCACTACTAGCATTCCTGTTTAATAATTCTGGAGGCATTTTAATTTCTAAAAAAAAAAGTGAATAAGCATCATACAATTTGGATTACTAGCATTTTATTTTCTAAGACAAGCATATTTTTCAACAGATTTAAGTCATGACTGAAAAAAAAATCCAATTGGTCTCATCTACAGATCTCCATTAGCTAAGGTAGACCTTGGTTTGTCCTGTCAGCTTCTTAAATGTTATTAAAAGACCCCTGCAAAATGGATCTTAAAACTCAATACTTGTGAGAGACTTTGATGTAGCATCCAACATTCATTCTCCCCTTGCTGAAGTGAGTGAGGGAAAGAAAAATCACCCCTTCTCAGAAATACTATCAGTGAAACCCTGACAGTAATTCTCTTTAATGGGTTATCCTACAGTGGACCATACTTTAATGGATGGTATTAGAGTGGCCTTCCTCATATCCCTGATTTACACATGAATGATGCTCTCACAAACAGCCACACTGTAATTAATGAAGCTATTCAAAAAAGCACAGAAACTCTTGTAAGAGATCTCTGCAGAATCATGGCATTATTTGAAAGGTGCCTTATTTTTACTGCCCTGATCCCACCACACCAACAGGAATTTCTCCACTTGCCAGGCAGTACCAACTGGAAATCAAAAGCAACTTCCTGATATCATCTGCATAATATGGCCTGAAATTTGAGAAGTAAGAAGTATGAAGGATTTTTTCCCATCACTGAAAAAAATTTCTTAGACACAAAAAGGTACTATGAATGTCAGATGTTTACCAATTAAAACCCTACTAAAACTGTGCCTATAATGACCAGATTATGCAAATGATTACCAGATTATGCAAAACTGTATTCACAGGATATAATCCTTCTTTGTTTCATCCCACAAGCTCTTCACAGAAGGACAGAAGGCTCAAATTTATGTTTATGTTTAATAAGCTGGAAAATAAAAACAGGTGAATGCTAATAGTGTCAGTAATGAGACCAACATCACTTTGGGTATATTTTGAAATGTTTCCACACTAAACTGGAAGTAGCTTTAGAAGCTTAGTTGTGACTAGTCTGCCTACTTTTTGAAGGTAGACTGGACAGTTCAGGGGATTATTAATGAGACATATAGACTTAAATTCCAAGGTAGCTTGTTTAATGTGACTCAGGTCAATACTGACAACTATTCTGTAGTAGTTTTGAAATGAGGAGGTGGTTCTGAAGCACTTCTCTAAACAGGACAGGTTCAATGCACAAAAGTGGCACTAATTTGCACCTCAGGCAGTGCACTTCATCAGAGACTGAGGAGTTAATGGGGTATAGGTTTATAATGTCACAAAGCACGCAGGATGTTTTCCTATGCCCTTCACTTCCTCTTCTGTATTAAAAAGGGACAGTCCCACTCTAGCCTCAGATTTTCCTAAATCTACTGCAAACACTACAAAAATCTTGAAGGTGCCTTGTGCTACCAAATTTTAATATCCTTTGGTGGAACTCAAGAGAGAAAGATTATAAGATTTCACCTAGAAAAACATCTTAGGAGCACTATCTGAAGAGAATCTTGATTGATGATGGTTGGCAGCAAATATTTCCCTGAGTGAATAATGGTTTTATTAATAGTTCTGGACTGAGCTGAAGCAAGTAGAAAACATACCAAGTGAGGGGTGTATTTCTGTGATCTACCTACTCAGATGCATCTGATCCCTCAGTAGCATCAGCTTTGTCTTCCTAGCAAGTTTCAGTGTCAATACACTGCCATCAAGTATCTAGAGAGGAGGTATTAAAAAAAATACAACTGTATGTGTGCCAACCATAGCAGCAGTCTGGCTTCTTGTGTTACTCCTACCTACAGACCAGAGGGTGGAAAGTCACAAGGATGACAGCATTGCTAGAAACGAGGGATGGGTGTGATGCAGACAGCACCTACTGTATATTAACATATGCTACTGTATATGGACACCAGTGCTGATACTGCACTATTGGCTGCCAGAAGTGAATTAAATGGGCTGAAGAGATGCCTTGTTCAGTGGCCAAGACAGGCTAAGCCTCTCTAGTGATTGAGAGCAGCATCCTTAGGAGGGATTTGGGATATCACTGTGCTGCTCCCATTCAGTGACTGCATGAGACATGGCACTGCTGAGATGCTGTGCACAGATGAATGGAGCTGCTCTCCAGCAGGCTCTGCACAGAACAAAGGGCAGCAGGTGATGAACGAGGGCCTGCAGAGCACATATGAGCAGATGTGTCTCGCTGGCATGGAGATGATGTGGAGCTGAAGCTTTGCCAGTTGCTCCCTCTAAATGTCCATGGAACACCAGACTCCAGTCCCCTGTCACAGGGACGTAAGCCAGCACGACTGGCATTTCAGGGGCTGTCCCTGTGACATGGACCCAGTTCAGCTCCCAGAGAGCAGAGCTCTCTCTCTCACTGAGGGCACTTACCAAAGAGCTGCACTGATACTAAATATAACATGAGCCACCAGCCTGAAGGTGAAATGCCTCTGCCTAATTAATTATTCCTAAGTATTCTCATTAAGCTGTTCTCTGGGTATAGACAGACTGTGTTTTTTATCTAAACCTGTTTAGTTGTGCCCATAACAATCTGAATTTCTTCTCTGCATATACCCATGACTGAGTCCTTAGGAATAATCAGGAAATCTTCATCAAAATTAACATGGGCTTGATGAGAGCAGGATTCTGCAAACAGTTGCAAGAATTTCTCTAAGTTGAAAAACACTATGAAAAAAGGGATGATTATTTTCCACTGCATTTGCATTTGGATTCTGAAACTGTATACAAGCAGCTAGGTCCCTGCAGAAACAGACACCTAAATTTGCCCTGAGAACCAGACAATTGCAGTGTGCAATTGTGCAACACCTCAGAACAGCACTCCAACACAGAAATCACTATAGACCAGTCAAGATACAGGCAACTGTTAATGCACGACTTTTCCTGCTGAAGGTAAGCCTTTGTAAAAACCATACTGAACTCTATTCATCAGAACAGTTCTGATCAAACCTTTTTTTTTTTTTTTACATTTGTGCAGGCACAAATTTAGGAAGGGGTTTTCACAGATTCTTGTAACTGCTTTGCTTTCGTCTCTGCACACCTGATTTATATGTCCGTTTATCCAACTCTCTGCACAAATTAGGTACTTAGGGCTGCAGGTAGCTTTTTAGAGCCTGCCTGGTACGTGTCTTACCTGCCACACACATAAAAAATTCAAATGCCCACATTTCAAATCTGAGGATGAATTCAGAACATCCAAATGTTTAGGGTCATGTGGTAATGTGTAACTTGCTTTGAATCAGAGGTTTCTTGAGGCTTCTGAAAATGTCAGTCTGGAAAACTATAGCACCATGTAATGCAGCATTTAATAAATTACTGCCTGAATACCTAATTCTGTTTTAAGAAAGACATGAGGGAGGATAATCCTATAATTCTTTAGGAAACATGCTGAGTGAACCTATGAAAAATATTCTATGTTATGCCCATCAGTCTGTTTACCCGTGACTCATAAAAAGAGCTGAACACGCAGGAGGGCTTAACCTGAGGTGAGATTATTAGGCCAAGTTCACTGACTGGGAACAGGATTTGGTGTGAAATAGTCAGGCTCTCCTCCAAAGTACTGCCTAAAATAAACATACTGAACTCCTGTTGATTTTGACGGCAAGGAGCTGAAATGGGTGACAGTGTCTCGTGTTCTGGAACTCAACAGTAAATTGAAAAATGCAGTAGAGTAGATGGTTTGATGCAACATAAAGATCTATGCAGGTAAGACAGCTGATTAGGAGTAATGGGCATAAAAAGTAGGAGATAAAGGGTGTGATTTATTCCCAGTATTTGATTACTAATGTACAGTGAAGACTGTTAGTAAAATGAGCAGACAGGGTAAAAGCTGAACAAAAATTTCTCTTCAGCTGTTTTGTTGTCATTATTTTTTAATTAAGAGTATAGGTTAGCCAATTTGGTTAAAAGATTGTGTTTAATTGTCTGTCCTAAAAACTTGGTTTGATTACTTGAAAAATTATTGAATGCTATGGAAAAGGTTCCAGATTTTAGCTCTTCAACATTGTAGTATTTTTGCAACTATGCTGCCTCATCAGCAATGGACGGGTTAGAATGATTACTTATTATTGCACTCTAATTTCCACTGGGCTTTTCTATATTTCATTTGCTGGTGGTAACACAGAAGAAACTATTCCTAAAAAGTCTTCTTTATTATTCCTGAAATGATTTTGATCATATCTGCCACATGGCAACTGGGAGTCTGGGTAGTTTATTTTTTAAGAATGTTAAGTCTCTGGGTTACACAGAAATATCAAAGAATGGTGTGCATACATGGAAGGGGTAATGGATCATTACAATGTACACTCAAGGATAATTGCAATATACACAACTGTGGAGTTATTCCCTTTTTACAAGTGTATAAACAAAAGCAGAATTTGATTAGGTCGTGTGATTGCCTCTTTAAAATCAAATTACTTTATATGCATAAACATACTTCAGGTACTTGGGTTTGCTGTTGGCAGAGGAAGGCAATGTATCCTCTTTAATCAAGGATAAGGAAACAGGGTTGATTCAGACATTTTACCCAAATCAAAATGCAGACTTACTCCAATCTCAGTTGCACCCCAGTACAGCCACAACCCCCCCCTGCCTTCTAGGGCAGCCCAGCCCAGCATGGAGACTACCCCAGGATTATACAGGCTCAACACCCTTCCAGCTCAGTCTGGTGTAGATTTTGGTGGTTTTTTTCTCCCTGAATCTGCATTTAGCCATTAAATCATGAGAGGAAATACAGAAAAATAATATAAATAAGTTTCACAGCAGATTAAGTCTATGAGGCACTTGAGTGTCCAAACATTACAGAATGAATCTGCAGGAAGAAAGGACAAAACAACCCAAACCACAAGGAAAGAAAACAAACAAACAAAAACCACAAAAAAGGAAAAACAACAAAACAAACAAACAAACCAACCAAACAAAAACAGACAGGAAAAGGATCTAATGAAGACGAATGGCTAATTGGAAGTGATGTTTCAGATGTTTCAGGTGTAGATATGCCAGTGAGCATAAGACCATGAACTCTAATTGACACTTTTCTGTAGAATTAGACAAAATATGATCAACCACTTGTCCAAAAAAGAGCACATGTTTGCTGTGCTCTAGGAAATAGACAGCTCATCTATGGAAACAATGTGCTGATCATTAAGATAGTGCCCAGTAGTGTCTGCAAGACTTCAAGAGCCACCAAGGGTGACAGTAAATGAGAAAATTATAGCACAATGTGAATGTAGTTCCCATCTGTGAGCTCTTCTCTACCCACTCATACACCCAAGGAGTCACAGAAATCTCAGGGAACAACACTTTTGGGAAAAAAACTCTGGGGCAGGCAGCCCCACACCCCTACTCCAGGACCTTGGGACATTTCTCCCACCTCTGGGGTTTTCAGGGAACATAACCACAGACAAGGCAAACCCCTGCACCAGGACTGTGCACAACTCATCAGGCCCCTCTCTGTTAGTGAGCCTTCCCCTCCAGGGAATGAGGAGGTTGTACAACAAATTGCTGCCCTGCTCCTCTGAACTCTCACCCCCTCTGCACCATCCCCCTCCAAGAGAGAGAAAGCAGGTAATTCATAAAACTCTATGCATCTGTGACTAAAATGCTCCACTATCCAGAAATATTCAGCCTCCACACTGTCATTTGTCCTAAGCCATCATACTACAAAACAAAATTGTCAATACCACTTCAATAAAAGTGTTTAAAAGTACATTTCAATTATAGAAGTCTTGTGAAATCCTTCTGCTTACCTAGGAAAGAACAATTCTTTGCAAAAATGGCAGAACTGATAAAGATTTTATTTCTTAAATTTTGATCTATTCTGGCAACTGCTGAGCTATTTTCATAGCTTAGCAAGAAACATCTCTCTATTGACAACTGTATTCATTATCTCATATATTTATATCTGATAAAGCCTTTTACATTGGTTTTCCTCATGAATCTTTGTGGATATATTTTTTTTTGAGGATAACCTAATGCATTAACATAGTTTATAACAGTAAAGTATTTACTGTTTCTGAAGCACTCAAATAAACTATGTGGTTTTCAGAACAAATAGAAGCTATAAGGTGATAGTTGCACTGAAGTTAACAGCAATTAATTGGGTTTTAAGGCCAAGAGTACCTTTTCATTATGAGTCTCTGGAATAACTAGTAGGATGGGATTTTGGTGTATAATACGGACTCGTTAAAAGCTAATCCTGTTTAAAAAAAAAAGAAAAGTATTCAAGATTTCAAGGCTTCTGCTCTTGATTGCAAGGCTTCTACTCTTGATTTCTGTTTCATTAAAATCCTGGTGGAAAAATCACTTTTGCCTACTCTTGCTTGGGAACAGGGTCAGCCTGCTGGCATAACCAGAGCTTCTTTCACTCCAGCAAGTACAGATGGGAGCAGAGCCATGACTAAAACTTAATATTTGCTAATAGCAACCAATATGTCTTAAACAAAGCACTTTGTCAGGTCCCATAAAGGCACAATATATTCTGAACTCTACTTCCAAAGACAATATGATTAAACATGTACCATCGCAATGCAATGACCTAGAATTTTTATTGGTAGTAGTTATGCTTTAAAATTAATTTATAATACTGTATTCCTTTTTATGGCTGTTTTTTGCAGACTATAGTGAGCTATCTGTTTTAAAAGGGAAATACATGATGGACTAGGTGTTTGACTGAGAACTAGAGTTGGCTGCCATTAGGAATACCTTCAATATGATGAAGAACCACATAAAGTAATAACAAGGGCTATGAATAGTTTGATTTGGCTTATCTGATGTGATCCAATTTTCTGCTTCTGGTTTATTCTAGCACTTTGTATTTCTGTTGTATTCTTCTAAGAGGATACTCATGTGAAACACAGAAACAACTGTAGCTTAGGGGAACACTGCAAATGCAAATCTGCTTTTAGTAGCAATCATTTGCAAAATTCTTTCTGAGGATAAAAACTATAATCTGTCCAAAAAATTTTCAATTTTCTGTCAAAGTATGTAGTACATTTTCATAAAGCTGTATTTTTTTAAGTCGTTAAATTGGTTTTTAGTAACCTCATACTCATTTTCAATTGAACAATTATTAAACTATAAAACAAAATTGCACCAATTCCTAAAACTGTAGTCTGGAGTTTTACAGTCTGCTATAAAGTGCTGTATTATTATAATACACTAACGACGCTCAGACTATTAAAACCTTTTTTTTAAATGAACCATAAAATATTTTATCATTGATGAAATAATTCTGAAGTATTATGCTCCTCAGCACTATACATGCAAAATATTGTGGTTTCATGAAAAGCATGCTAATCAAAAAACACAATTTAAACTGTAATTCTAATTTGCAACATAAACCATGTCACTGTCTTTCAGGAATGAGTTTATTACACCCAACTTCAAGCATTAAACATCAGAGTATTGATCACTAAATAGAAGGTCCAGTCTTACAGAGAGATCTCCATGCCAAAGAGACTGAGTGTTAAGCACTGGTGATAACAACAGAGATGTGATTACTTTCCTGTTGTAAAGTTTTAGCCTTTATTTCACTCCACAAATCATAACTGATCTTGTAAGGGGGCCTGACGTTCAACTCAGAAGTTCAAGCAAGCCTGGTAAATGAGAACAATTTTTTCCTGACTACTGATGGCTGATGTCTCATAGCAGCACTGACAGTGATATGATGTGTCTGAGCTATTGGGTTTGATCCTTGGCTACATCCTCACACTGTTCCTCTCTGTTCAACAGGGAGGCAAAGGACTCCCTGCACTTAGACATTCATCAGCTGTATGAATCACATCTTTAACTTCAGCAGGATTTCAACAAACTTGAAAACAACCTATCTTGTGTGGTCCTGAAACTCTTTGGCAAAGAAGGTGAAAAGCTCAGTCTTGCTCTGAGTGGGAGCACTCACACGACCTACCATGAACACACAGAGGTGTATGTGCACACTCCCTGCAAACCAGCCTGTGGCACTGGGATCCACTGTCTGCACAGCAAGGCAGCTGGCCTGGGCTGCTTTCCTGCCAGAGAACACCAGGATTTCCACACAGACTGAAAACCCCAACATGTCTCCATTATGGCCCCCTCACCTCCTCTGGATCTTGCAAGAGTCATGCAGTAAATGACTACAGTCTCAGGGAATTGTACAGCCACACTTTCTGAGGACTCACTCCAGCATGGTGCTGAAGGAAACAAGGATTAACCTTGCTGAAACCAGTGTCAATGAAATCAATGGACAAAGCAGTATCTGTGTGGCAAAACAGAATTTTATTTAGTGCTCCCCAAATTAGAAGTGTAAGACTAAAGATGAAACTTTAAGTTAGCCCTGGCCGTCAGATCTTAATCTGTACATACAAAGCACTCAAGACTTCTTCAGGTACAAGGGACTTGCCACTAAAGCAAATTAAAGACATTGCTTTTTTAGCAGAAAAGCTGCCAATAAGTGTTCTCTAAATCACTTGTACCAGCAGGCTCTCCCCATTATGCCAGCTAATCCTGGAAATACAGGAGGTAGATTTAAATCTTTTCATAGAAAACATTAAGTCTTTTTTTTTTTCTCTTTTCTTTTGTCCTTGCACAGCATTGAGAGTTTCATATTGTTGTCCATCTTTTGCCCCAGACTGTATCTTTCTGTGTAGTTGGAATGCCCAAAGGAAGAGGTCCAAGCAGGACTTTACCAAGGGATGGAGCAGGCAGGACATTTGAAAAATCAGTGCTTGTATATCACAAGAAAGTTCACGGGCTGTGTGAAGGGATGGGGGGAAGAGGGTGCCAGGTGTATGGGTGAGTTAACAATGGTGCTCAGGGATAAACAAGCTTTGTCTCTACCCCAGTGCTCCAGCTCAGCAGTTGTGCCATTCCCTCACCTACACACTGCCTGTGCTTCCTGCTTATGTTCACCCACCACCCAATTACCAGCCTGTGGAGATCCACACCTGCTGTGTCCTGATCCTCAGAATGCCACACTGGAGCTTTTAACCCTCTCCAAACATCTACATAATGCTTTTGAATAATGATATTTAGCACCTGGGAAGCAACATTAAGCAGTTATAGAGGGTACTTAACCCACCAGATTAGCAGCTCCCTGCACAGTGCTGAAGGTCTGCACAGACAGATCCACATGGCAAAAGCAGAGTCATTTTCAGTCTCAGTCATATTTAAATCCTGCTCTCCTCAGAGTACTGTGAGCCCTCTCTCCTGTTTTTGTCCGTGGATTCACCATTTTAAATATTTTTTTAAATCACAAGTATGACATGAATTTGTGGAAGAGCAGCTTGCATTATGACCCATATCTGCTATAAACACTCACTAGTCTTACATGCAAATAGAAAGCATTGATATATTTAAGTATCCAGATTTATCTTTTCCCATGTTCCCCACAAAATACTTGATATTTTCTATTCTATCTCATACTTTTTAAATTTTGCTGCTGAGAGCACAACATTTACATACTGGACTTGTCTTCAGTCCAAAGGGTCATGTATCTCAATTATATCTGTCCATTGCTTCATTCTTCAAAAGCAAAAAAACCTTAATTTCTCTTTGAATGCTGAACATCCAAAGCAAGAGCAAGACATAATAAATATGGGAAAACAAAGTATGGAGCTAGCTAGCAAGTCTTTGATGCATCTATTTACTTAAATGTCCTTAACCATCTTGACTTCTACGATTTTTGTCTTTTGCAAAACATCCTTTAAAATATTATAGAAAACCCAGTGTGGAAGTCTGAGTTTTTTATTTATCTCTGCAATGACCCAGGAACAACTGGTCTAATCTATCACTTGAGGTTCATTTCATTATCATCCTTCAGGTCTATCCATCTCTCCTAAATGCAAAGGCAGCCCTTTTTTGAAGAATACATGGTGTGAGTACACATCCAAACTCATTCTTTTGTCCCTTTCAAATAATCTAACACGATGGTTCAGGCAGTGGGGGTAGAACATGAGACTGGAAGACCAGAACCATTTTTTGACTGGCATACTGAATGCAAGTTATGACTGAAAATGAAGGATTAACATATATGCCAGTTAAATAGAAAACATCAGAATGAAGCCACCAGAAAAAAAGATAGGGTTGGCAATTACTTAATAAAATCTGCCTGTATAAGGAACATGTTGGGATGTTGGGATTCATCTTCCTTTTTGTTCACGATACTTTATGTTATTTTTATATGGTGCTGAGGATTCTTTGCAAGATGTCAAGCACTTCAAATATACTTAAATTTAGCATTTTGTATAAACCTAACTACTATTTATTGTGTTTAGCAAATTCTGTTAGAAGTCAGGTTTGTAAAAAGAGTTTAGAGGATTCTTGAATAAATTAAGCATCTTCCTGGCAAAGACAGAATGCTGATTTAATTGAGGAACAGAAAAAAAGAGTATCTTACACAATCTGTGCATATGTAAACATAAAGTAAGCAGTTATCAGAAATAAACTTTTTGCTGTATCAATTTGAAATAAGACAATACCCCATAATAGGATGAACTGCAAATTCTCACAGCAATGATAAGTTCAAATGAAGAACAACGTCTAAGCAGCATCAGTAAAATAAACATTATTTTAAATGCCAAATCTTCAACATGTTTTTGAAGTAAATATTGAGTACAGGTAAACAAAAAATATCTCATATTTTCTTCAAGCATTCACCACCTTTCTAACATTTAGCTTTGCTTGTGCAGAACATGGCACAGCAACAAAAAAAACCATGGGTGCACTCCTGCTCTTCATATGCCCATTCTGAACAAGTCAGAAAGAAATGTATCAAAAATTGCTCAGTCAGTGGTGCTCCTGGCAGATTGGGTTAGTGCCCTGTATTTTACAGCCCCGGGAGGTTGGTATTTGCTCATTTCTGAGGCATATTATACTAATCAATCACTTCCTGCTCTTTCTTCCCTTGCTGTATTTCTTTCAATGGCAATTTATACTAATCAATCACTTCCTGCTCTTTCTTCCTTCCCCGTATTTTTAAACCCACTAACTAGAATATGCAGCCCTGTTGCATCTCAATGACCACTTCCTTAGCCCTCCTCTGCCATTGTCTTTTTGTGCTGAGACTGATGCTTGTAATTTGACTTTTCGCAGTGTTCAGGCTATATTGCCTTTTAGAAACCTTTCAGCTCAGCTGCTAAGCATATAAAAAAAGCTTTTGGCTGCACTAGTTCATGTTTTGAAAACACTACAAAGGCATATTTTCATGGGGGGAGAGGCTTGGAATGAATACGCTTGTCCAAGTGCAATGTGAATACCAGTTCTTTTATAAAATTTGCATTAGGGTTTAAGTCTCACATGCAAAGTGGCACCATACTGTCCAAAAACATAGGTTTCCTTTTTAAAAATTGTGGGCTTGTTTTGGCTCTGTTCCTAAGTTACTTTTTGAAAAATGCATTAAAATATTAGAGCTTTGTTCTTTGTGTTTCAGTTCTGACAGAAGGAAGTGGTAGGCATAGAATATTGTGCTTCACAGGAATAAAACTGCTTGGTTCACATAACTTCAGTGACATTTTAGTGCAGACTTTATCTACAGTTTCTGCCAAACACCAGAAATCATTTATTTAAAGGAACCTATTTTCCCTACTAATCTTTATTTCTTGTGTCAAGTACATCAGGGGGTACGCTTGAAGTCATAGCACAGCTTTAAACCAGAGCTGAAAAACTCATGTGGGATGTGACTTCAAAATGCCACAGTAACAGGAGGAAGGACAGGGAAGAATTTAAGTAATTTTCAAAACACAGGAACATCTATTCAGGCTTAAGGAACATTTGCAATTTCAAGTGAATCCATGGGATTTGTGATCACTTCAGTTCTTTAGTTATTATGTGTACTTTGGTAGCATCTGGAGGCCTTACTCTACAGGGGGCTGTACAAACACTGAAGGCAAAAGTGATCTCTCCCATAACACAACTTTTTAATATAACATGAAGTGACTCAATAATATCCCATCAAGGTCTTGTTCTAAATGAGAGATATTCCAAGTTTCAGGTTTAAAAGGCTGTGTTTCTTTCAGCATATCCTATTTGGTTAAATGACTATTGCAAATAGCAATATATGACTCCAACTGTCTCTCTAATCAATAACTTACAAAGCTTAAATAATAATGAATACACAGATGAGAAAAACAGAATTAAAACAGAAAGACCTAAACTCAGCACCATCTGTCATTAACCCCCTATATTTTGTGACTCTGTAATGTCCCTCATGTTGATACAGATACCACTTTCCAATGCAAAATAGATGCAGAAACTGGAAAAGGATGAAGGAGAGAGAGCGGTGCAGGAAAAATTAAGAAGCAAAACATACTTCTCAGAAATAAAATATTTCTGGTTCAGTGGACATGGAACCATTTAATACTAAGAAAACAAAGTCAATTTTTTTAATAGGAAGTGAAAAATCAATGCTTTAACAGTGAAATCCAGAAATACGGAAGAAATTATCTTAATACCAGCTGAGACCTTAAAGCTTGGACACTTATATTTGTGTCACATAGCAATTTTCCTTCTGTAAAGACAAAAATAAACAGGACAAGTTGATATATCCCTGCTTGACCTAATTTTGTATTTAAACCACCAGAAATTTTTACAGCCCGATTCCAATCTGGCCTAAGGATGTTTTCCTTTTACACTTCCCGCTACCTTCTTCCTGCCTTGATTTTGCTGTCTTCTCCTGCCCAAGTCCTTCAATCTTTCAAAGAGCTGCAAAAACTGTCTTCAGCAAGTGGTGAGCCTCTAAATCCAGAATCAATGATCCACTATCAATAGCCTACTTTAAGGGTCAAAATCACTACAGCCACTGGCCAAAATCACATCATGACCTCGACCTCAGCTCAGGAGAGTGCCTGATTCAAAACAGTTTTATCTTTGTCCACCTTCTTCAACATGTAGCTTGCAGCACTATATGTTCTATAATATCCAGAGCTACTTAGCCAAAAAACCTTCTTGAGTTTAATGCCAATAACATAAGAAAGAAGGCAGCAGGACATGCTAGCTCACATTAAGGGCTCCCTCTGAATTAGGAGTACTCAAGGGATTAATTTAATCTGACATATCCTGGCAGGATTTGGAGAGTGCCACATTCATATTCAAACCTGTGATAAGAAATTAAATACCATCCCCTGTTTCTGAGTCAGCGAGGCAATAAAGTCCACTTTGAGATATGCAAGTTCCTGATTTAAAATAAGAATGTCTGACAGCTCACAACATATGCAGCTTGTAACTACACCATGGGAATAAACAGATATCCCAGTTTAGGCAGGCATCTAGTTAGGCACTGCGAGACTCCTTGACAGGTATCTATGAAAAGCTTTCATTTATGCACAACAACAAGTACAAAACTCTCTTACCTGCAGGTTTGCACATGCTGGTGAATCATTGTGGGAGGGTATTTCGTTGTTGGTGGTCTCTGACCCTGTGTTTTTGAGTCTGGAAGCTGTCGTAGTTGTGGCTGTAGTGGTCTGTACTGGTAAGATTGGCTGCCAGACATTCACGTCAGTGCCATTGCCAAAGGCCTGAATTGCATTTTCTGTGAAAATAAATTACAGGCAATTTTCTATTTCTAAAAAAAAAAAAGGCAAAAAGCAGAACTGAGTTGTTTTTTATTGCCGTTATTATCATTATTGTTATTATTACATTTTAAATGCGTATTTGTAGGAACTCAATTTTATGCTGAAAAATGTGTCTTATTTTTGAACCTATCAGAAAACAGAAAAATCTGAGGTCACATAATTATTTGGTGCAGCCTCTCCTTTGTAATACTTCCAGTAATTCTTGACAGAAGCTTTAGGACTTACCATAATCATATTTGTTACCATCCAAAAGACTCAAAAATTTACTTTTGAGATTAAAAATACAGTTTGAATGTCACGTCCTAATTCAGGAAGGTGAAGTTATAGAGCAAACTAAAAACAGAGATCAGGATAAATATTTACTTCTACAACTTGTTGTAGTAAAACTAATATGCCTATAACTACAAAATAGTTTAACTGAGGCAATCTTTTCCTTACCATTTTCAATCAAAATCTGCATAATTGGGTGAGGGAAACATGGTTAAACTAAAACTTCAGAATATAAAAGTTAAAAAGCTTATCACAGTTTCACAGGATTAAAGAGTGTGTTTATAGCAAGAGTAAATTGGTTGGAGTTTTTTTATAAACAAATAGAAAAACAGTTCTTAATCAGGTCTTTGGGGACTCAACAAGGATTTGGGGATTTCTTATTTCAAATTCTTTGTACAAGAAATCAAACAATTTCACTGGGGACTAATATGTGGAAGTTATTAACACTTCTTCTCAGTGCCATTCCTTGCCTTATAAAATAATTTACATGTAATTTTCTTCTGAAAAAGATGTATTTTATTCTGATATTAGTTCTCAGAACTTCAAGATGCAAAGAGAAGAACTTGTAAAAAGCACCAGGATGAGCTGCATTAAAAAAAGTGGGAAGAGGGATATGGTAAGTTTTCTTGTGTTTCCCTGAATAAGGCAATATAAAAAGCAGTGTTTCCTAAAACCACAGTAACTCTTTGTTTCCACTGTTGCAAGAATGGTCACAGAAATATCTGCAATCTTTCCAGTTTTCAAAGTAACAAGCAGCCTTTACAATTAGTCTTCAATTACTTCATACAATCATATTTGATGATCCTTATGAGTCCCTTCCAACTTGAGGTATTCTATGACAGAATCACAGAATTGTTTGGGTTTAAGGAACTTTTCAAGGTCTTCCAGTCCAACGCCCCTGCAATGAGCAACTTTAACTAGATCATTGTTGTAAATGCCCCAAGTAACAGGTTTATTTTCCATTTTGAGGGGGGAATATACTGAAAAACAAACTAGCAAGAAATTCCTACCATGGAAAAAGAAGTTTTTGTGTTGTATAAAAGAAGTGGGAAGGATTTTAATGACATTTTCTCCAGGCAGTGGAAGGCTCACTAACGAAAATAAAATTTTTTAAAAACTCCTATTCTATGTGAACGACAAAACTTTGTAGAAAATCCAGAAACACCTTTAATTTCTTCCTGAAGAAGACATTATCTTGCAGCTAGGATGACATAATTTGTCTCCCAGTAACCTTCAATGTCTTTGATCTGTCTTCATTAATGCTTTTGTACTGATGGTAAAAGAAAGGACAAGGAATCACTCTGTCTTTATGTTCTAAAAGGAACCTGCAGCACTCTAGAAATTAATACATTCACAAATGAATAAAATCTGAGGTACTGCAATAGATATAAATGGCAACTGCCATTAGGCCTGAAGAAGGTCTGATGGCATATTGTTAAATTTTACCCCTCCTGAAGTTTGAACTCTTTTCTCTTTTTCTTTTGTTAAATGATCTTGAGTAATTGATTCGTTCTTCCAAAGCTTAATAAATAGTGTATCACAGAGCAACTCGGGTTTTTGTGCACATACCTCCATGTGCCTTCACTGCAATGAGAAGCTACCAGTGGAGATTTTCAGACCCTCTAGTAAAATACTGAGCCCTGCCCTAGCATCAGCTCAAGTCTGTAGGGCTGGACGGGCCAGTCTGGATCACTGAGCTCATTTGTTGTTTTTGAGAAAAGCAATCATGTCTGCTTCTTTGCATAAGCTGATGAACTATGACCTTTAAAACCACTTTTACCCTCAAAACTCCTGCTGGCAGCCTATTTCTTAACTTTAGTCTGATGGTTAAAAATTTTCCCATTTTAAGCCTAAATATGTATGGCCAATATCTTCCTTTTTGATCTTATGCCAACATTGTCCTGCAGGTGAAGTAATATCTTAGCCTCCCTGGGCTTGCCCAGCTAATGCAATTTCAGAGGAGATTCACGTATCCTTTCAACTTCTGTTCTGCTAGACTAGGGAAGCCAAGCTCTTTTGGTCTCCTCATTTATCTGAAATTAAAACTCTGATGCACACTCCACATCATCCAATTATGCTGCTCCAGGCAGACAGGAAATTTGAAAAGAGAACCTGCCAAAATCGACTCCACTGAGCCATTCTGAAATTTATAATAGTCCCTAATTTGGAAGTGAGTCCGACACAAAAAAAAAAATCAATAATTTAACAAAATCTTTACAATAGTTACTATCCAGGCTTGTGTTAAAACCAGGTATCTGAGATCCAATATCCTAAAAAAAATGAAGTTGGCTGTATATTGCAAGCACAATCCAATTTATACTTACTTATGGCAAATCCTTCATATCCTAAACTACATGTCTTTTTTATATGAAGTTCTTAAATTATACAGACACCCCTCAGGTGTTGCAATTCCATGGTAAAGATGCTGCCTGACTGTTAGGCTCCAAATATGACCTGTGATGTAAACATATTTCAATCCCATACAACTTTGGGTTTTGATTTTTTTTCCCAAGAGCTTCTCATGTTTGCAATCTTGGCCATAAACCTCAGTATCAGGCATATTTACTCATTCTTTTAATTTTTACACCCACAACAGAACCCCGCTCAACAAAGTGCAAAGTGATGGCCTCGATGTGTCGTAACACACTTGAGCAGTAAAGGAATTCCAGAAAACACTCTACAGCACATTAAAAGACACCTAATTTTGTACTCACTAAGGCATAGGTTGTCCTGGAA
Organism: Ploceus nigricollis; assembly: GCA_013399945.1. NCBI lineage: Eukaryota > Metazoa > Chordata > Aves > Passeriformes > Ploceidae > Ploceus > Ploceus nigricollis. The sequence goes on along the minus strand of VXBC01009900.1, from coordinate 506,415 downwards.
GAAATTCAGAAATTTCTTGCATTCCTCTTCATCATTGCCACTGTTGCTGCAGTCGCACCACGGGGCCACGCTGAGGCTGCTGGAGTCGATGTAGTTTGGTGTCATCACGGTGCCTGTCACCAGAGAGAAGCACAGCACTGTCAGTAACCTTTGCACTGGACCATTCCTTCCACCCTAAGATGGCAAACAGCCCTTGGGAAGTCATGGATTCGGAGCTGGATTCACAACACAGACCCACAGCAGGGCTCTGAGCTGCAGATTTGACAGCTCCTGGCTCCTCTCAGCCTCTGACACCCAGCCCTGTGCTGTATTTCACACCCTCTGTGGTTTGAATGCAATCACTTTAGGGACTGTAACACGACTCACACGTGTTACAGTCAGTTGAACTGACTGTTCAGCAGTCTGTTCAGGTAGAAACAGCATCAGCAGAACTGACAGGTAGAAAACCACAGCAGAGGGAGGGATGGGTTGGGAGAAGGTGAGCTCCTCTTTGAAGGGCTTTGCTGCCAAATCAAACACACGTGGACTGTGTCCTTAGAGCTGCACTTAAAAATCCTTTAGGGTTTTCCTTCCTCACTTGTGGTTTTTCTCATTTTCATTCTAGCTGCAAATAAATGGCTGAAATGGTACCCAGACCTGGGCTTCCTCCTTGAGTCTGCAGCCAGACTGGAAAAACATTTCTGAAATGCATGAGCAAGGAGAATGCTGGTCATGCTGAGGGGAGCCCTACCACAATTTGGAGCAGTGTTAACCCCAAGGTGCTCATGAGAGACCTGCCAGCAGAGTGGGTTAGGGTGATGAACAGAGCAAAAACCAGCATGCATGACAAGGTACAGCAGATTCTTTGCAGGTAATAAATTATTATTAATCCTGCTGCTTCACTACTTCTTCAGCAAAGTGATTATCTCCTAAAAATTGTCAACAACTTTCCAACCACAGGGTCATTCTAACTCTGTTACAAACTCTTGGGTAAATATTCTCCCATTTATATGCTAGCTCAAGGCAAACTAGAATGAAATGAAACCAAAGCAGGCATTTTGTGTCCTAAAAGAGGTACAGCAAGTGTTCATCACTCATCTGGATCAGGAAACTGCTGTATGATGAGCACTTGCTCAAGCCAGTAGTATCACTGAATGCATTACCCCAGCAGGTCAGATATTTCAAACTTTCCTAAGGATTGAGAAGTTTCAATCTTTATTTTATTTGTCTGACCAAGACGGAAAAATTAAATACAAAGGGGAAGGTATTCCAGACCTGAACAGCTGCCAGCTGCTTCAGGGAACATGTTCCTCACTTGATCATTTGCAATCCTAGGACAGGTCATATATTGTGAGGAAATGTGATCACATCTCCTCAAAACTGACATCAAAGTAGCCATTAAGAAGATGGAATGGATGAAGGACAAATGTTAGAGACCCAAAGTGTGCACCAGGAGAGAAAATCTGGTCCATAGGTCCAGGGTCCAACAGTCTGCAATAACAGACGGGAAAGGGCTATCAAACATTTAGCTAAAAAAAGGAACATTAGAAATAACACAAATCACAGAGTGATGTCTAACAGCCTTCCAGTCACCAGGCAGTGCTGGGAAATGAACAAATCAACATGCAAACTGCCTCATATGTGACGTGGGAGACAAAGGACAACAGGCACTGGGGCTGGCCTGAGGAAGACAGTAATGGATGTGAAAATGAATGTGGTTCCATTGTGAAATTCACAAAAAGCAGGGGATGTTCTTAAATTTGTCTATAATCCCATACCTTTGGCTTCCTGCAGCTTTTAACAGATAGCTGCACTAATAATTGCTTGAATTCTACATGAGATTGGTACATGAGTAAACAGCATGGTTCAAAATTCATTAAATGGAGATAGAGAATTTAGTAAAACAGGCAAATTTAATTTGCATTGTTAATGAAAACTGGACAGTAGATAAATAAGAAGAGGAATGATGTTAAATTAAAATAAAACACATTAAAATGTCTCTCCCTCATCCATGTGGTGGTTCAGAAAACTATTTCAGCCTTGCAACAGGATCTGAAAAGAAGTGTGAGAAAGCAAAAATCAAGAAGATTTTGCAAATGGAAAGAAAATAGTAGGCTGAAAAAAATTCCAATTAGCAAATGCTTAGTGAAGGGTTGAAAAAACAGAAAGGTACTGAGGAAATTAAAAAGGTCACTGAGGAAAGACTTTCTTATCACAAAGAGGTAATAAGGTAATTAAAATGGGTTAAGACAGGGGTTAAAAGTGTAACAGATACCAAGGTACAATTAGGGTTGATGAATACAGGAAAGACAGGACAAGGAAAGTGTGTACACAGCACACAAACTGTGCATCCAGCAAAAACAGAGTGGCTGAAAGAGCAGCTAGTAGAAAATCAGTCTGTCATTTAAACCTGGGGGCAGATGTGAACCCAAGCAGATTATATGCTTGGTTTCCTGGGGTGGATTTTCTTTTTTCCCTGCAATGTGTGTGCCTTTCCCTTCCCCCCGCTCTCCGCTAGCTGGCATCTTGGAAATTCTGCTGATGGATACTAAGGGATCAGAGAAACCATGGTAAAATAGGACATGCCTGGTTTTCTGAGCTCGAGGTATCAAACAGCTCTGGGATGGTCTCAAAAGTGAGCAGTGAGACCTCCACATTTTAGACAAAAGCAGAGTTGGCCTGAACACAGCCCAGAGGTTGCTCAAATTAGGGTGAATTAAAAAAGGAGATGGATGGTAAGTCTAGGAGAAGGGACAAGGGGCTGAAGTTTCTTTGGCCCAAAGCAACTCCAGCTTATTTGCACAAACTCTCATGGAATTCCTGGGAATACCAGGGAATGAGGATGATTTTGCTTGAGACAAGGGAAAATGTGTCAGAAGGCGAATGCTAAAGCAGATCTTGAAGTCAGCACTTAGAACAAAACTTAATTCATGTGGGAGTGCAGAAGGTCCAGATGGCTTAGCCAAGCTGTAACCAAAGCACTGATTCAAACATGGCTATCCAGTCTCCTTTTACATTGATTATTTTTTTATATTTTTCTGTTAATTACAAAAAAAATATTAACTTATCCCTATACTACAACAAGGAGCTTAAAGCAATGAATTGATGTTTTTCAACTTCCTGTAAAGCATACATGTCTTTAAAGTTACATACATAACACCCTGATGCAAAAATTCAAGCAGCTTCTTACAGACTGTTCTCCATTTTATTGATAAAGCACCTCATACAAAAACTGTGACTGGCTCTATTTTCATTTAAAGACATTAATTTTAGGTGGGATTCCACTAATTTCAGTGAAGTTAACCCTCATTTACATCCCTGTATTTGAGGGAAGACTCACATTCACTGTACCTTCCATAGAGAAGCCTCAGTTTCCTGAACAAACTCTGTGGAGGTGCAATTTTTGCAACCTTTAATGAAATGGCTAAATGAAATAATATTTTATTTGAATGAACAATAGTTTATCTTAATTAAATGGAGATCCTGAATCTCTGATGAACAAATGGATCTGTAGCAGCTTCTTACCCACAGTTTAACTCTTCTTCTTGTGTTTTATATCTATTAAGCAGACATTTGAAAGATTATACCCCTGATTTCTGCCTTACTTCACTTTCATATCAGATTGATATCAGAAGCAGGAATTTACTGCTTCAGCACAAGAAATGTTTTGGTAATTTCTTGATTTAACAGAATTACTACTGATAAGCAAAACCTCCCCTAACACCAGTCAGTTCCTCTTTTGCAAGTCTCCAGGGGGTAGCAGGAAGGAAGAAAAATGTGTCTTTTTCCCTTTGAAAAGTAGATCTCCTTTTGATCTGAACTCCTTAGGCACCCATTCCACATTTCTGATGTGTGACAGTGTTTTGCAGCATGGTCATCCCCAGTAACACAAGAACACCTCACAAGAGGAACTGGGTCATCCTTGGGGTTAAACTGAAAAATGAAACCAACAAAACCGCCAGCAAAATTCTCTAGGTCCAGCAAGAACTTGGCAGCTCTTACCCAGAAGTATCTGTTAGTTACTCCTTGCCAGCAGCCAGACTTCTTAATCTCATTGACAAGATCAGATTTCAAGGCTATTCAGTTCTCTGTTTCAGAGTCAAATGACAGTCTGTCATAACTGTTCAGATGTTATAGCCTTTGCATACTGTCTTAATCTCTTCAGTGGCAGAAGAATATCCTTTGAAGCCATCACATCTCATTTTACCCATTGCCACATGGACTTAACCTCACTTGTTAGCTGCTAGAGTAATAAGAATGGTAACAATAAGCCACTGAGGATAGCTTTCAGTCATTTTTCAGCAAACCCAACCTATTCTAGAAATATTTTCATTTCGATCTTATCTCCAGAGACATTCATTTAACAGCAGGATCAGCTTCAGGGCCTCAGCTGGCACCTTCATGCCCAACAGAAGGGGATATTACTGCACTGCAGCAGGTGCAGGCTGTAAGCTTAAAAACATCTTATCTGGTGGCCTTTCAAATTTATTTGTTTCAGAGTTTTGACATTCACTTATTATTTATTGCCCAACTATGATATTTCTACAACACATTCAGCTTCTTGACATGATCTCTCTCTTTCAGGAATCAAATACTGAGGGTGGCATGTGGAATCTGGCTTCCATAAAGACATCCTTGTGCCTGATGATGCTCAGGAAGGTGACAACAAACAAAAATAACTACGTTGGGAAGGGAAGAGGATTTCAGATTTGGTCTCACGTCATCTCACTGACAGGCATCCCTGAAAACACTTAGAGTGGACAGAAGAATATAATGGGAAGAATAGCAGCTGGAATGGATAAAAGGCTGGACTGATCTATTGTTTCATACCGCAGATTCAGGCACCTTTCTCTGAAGGTGTTTACCCAAACTTGTGATGACAGCTGCAATATCAACCAAGCTGCACTTCCACTTGTTAACTTCCTACTCCTCGCTCCTGTCTACATTCAACCCTCTAAATAAGCTTTACTTTTTAAGCTCACATTTATTTCAAGCACCTTTCTCTCCTTATCTTCCATCCTTAATTTTCTTGTAATATACAAGCTTACCCCAAGAATCTCTGTAAGGCAAAGCAGGGCCACTAAATGTAGGTGGAGAAACTGGCCTAGTATCATATCATGCAGTATTATATTCCAGCTTTATTTCACACAGGCCTTCCAAATGCAGTTTGGGGTTTTTTTTTCTCATGAGCAAGCCCCCAGCCCTCCCTGCCCTCTCACCAATGAGCCCCGAGTAGGCGAGCAGGCAGTCAGCATAGTTCTCCTTCAGACAGCCACTAACGGAGCGTGACTCGGGCTGGCAGTTCGTGAAGAAATCTGCAAGGCGAGATCTGCAACGGCAAGAAAAATGCATACCTTTAAAAATCAAGCCTGAAGGCATTCTTACCTTTTACACTCTCTGTTTTTGGACAAGGCTTAATGTTCTTTAACTTAAATGCATATTGGGCACATTTCAGCTATTGAGAGTCTCTTTTTAAGAAATACATCTCTTTCCAGAATCTATTTTTGAAGTCGGAACAAAAAAGTGCAACAAAACAGCAAAAAGGAACAGAACAACAGGGAAATGCCTGCCCTTTACTAAAAGAAATGTTCTGCATTTTCATGCCAAGAAAAGAAGACAAAGACTGATTTTATCATATGGGGAGTCATTTTGCCTGGATCTGAACTCTAACTGGAGTCTTTTATTCAGAACACAGTTTCTGCTGTTTTACTGATTACACAAAGCTGTATGTTTGTGCTCACAGAGCAAGCAAGGCTCTTACTGCAGGACTGGAAGCAGGACCTGCTTTGGTGGTGTCCCACGTTTCCAGAGTGGGCTCACCCTGCTCTGGCCTGGCCTGCAGCAGCAGCTGGGGCAGCAGGCAGGACCAGCTGGCACAGCCCCCTCACCCCCAGAGCCACAGAGATCTATTTGCTCTTGTAAAACCTGCATTTATCCAAACTCCAGAGTACAGACTCCAGTGCCGAGATGAAAGGGAAGTGTGCTCTGCGTGGAGTTCTGCTGCTGAGTGGCCACTTTATCTTCACTCACCTCAGCCAGCCCATGGCCAAGGAGGGGAGAGCACTGATTCCATGCAGGAGGTGCTTTAAGACCAGGAGTGAAGTTGGATTGTGATCACTACCATGCTGGAAATTAAAAGGGCTAACAGACAGGATCTCTTCTGGTTATTTGTGGTTTAAAGGCCACGTAATGCTCACATTCAGGTCTGTGAAATTTGCACGGGATTGATGAGGTGGGTCAAGGTCACACATCCTACAGTTACTCCCTTGCTCATCTTAGCCGTATAATCTTGGAGTAGTATTTTTGTTTATTTACAGTGTTATTTACTGTAAAGTAATTAAAAGTGTTATTTACTCCTTCATCTATGAAAAAAAAAAATCACCTCCCTACTTCAATCTTCTCTTCTGTGAAATAGGTATAAAAATGTTCTTTTGCAACTGACAACCCACAGTAATGTCTCAGGATCAGATGCTTAATCTTTGCAAAGCCCTCTCAAAATCAGAATAGTATAATCTATGAATTTTCATTACAGCTTCAGCATTATGCAGATTTGCAATATAAATGCTCTTTTTCAGTTCTGCAACAACCCCACAAAAGTTAGCAGAAACAAGTGATTTGCAAGTGATTTACTTTATTTGTTTACATGCTCCAGAGACTAATTATCTTTGTTTGCTTTATTGTTTTACCTACCCCAGAATGGGACTGGATACACATCATTAATTGGCCTGAAAGTAATGATGGGCAAACATCAAAAGGTTCAGAGGCTTAGTTTGAGGAAGCATCCTATAAATAAACTCCATGCAACCTATACCTGAATTTATGAGAGCTGTTCTCATGGCCTTACTTTAGTTCCATCTCTTGCTAACTGTACTGACACCAGCAAATCCATGGTTGCCTTCAAGCCACAGTCAACCCTAAGCTTTTCACTCCCTCTCTTACCTTATTTAACCACTTAACCTTGAGATGGAAATCTGTACCCAGTTGCCTTTATTAGCTTTAAAAAGTCAACCTCTCTAGCAAACCTTCATACATACATATATATACACATGTGGGTGTGTATACATATATATATATATATATGTATGTATACATGTATTTCTAAATTTACATAAAATCCCTACTTAGCTGGTGAATAGATACTGTACCTGCCAGGAGACAGGCTGAGAGGAAATGGGTCTCAAGGTATGGAAAGAGATAAATGGCAGCACCATGAAGAAAATCTGGGAAAGGAAACCCTCTGTCACTGCAGTGATTCCTCTCCCAGTCAGTAATTAAGATAGTGGCTCAAATCCAGCTTTTGAATGAATTAGGAACAAAGAGAGTTGACAGTTTCCAAGGATTTTTCTAATTCTACTAATACCTGGATGAAGTCAGGTTTAGAACAGAATAGAGCCTATTACACCTATCTAGTATGAAAAACCTCTGCCATGGTAGAAAGGGCAAGCCTTCTGCATGTACAGGATTCTTTTATTTCTAAAACAAAGTAGCTGCTCAGATCTAAATTTCATTATTTATGTGACCACAAATAAATCTTTTTTGGCAATGGATTATACAATCAGCATCTTGAAAATCCTGAAAACATTTCTTGCAATCATTTCATCATTCTTGAATGTCCAGTTCTCCCTTAGGTTATTAGGTGCATTGGTCCAGAGATCATTTAATACATGCCTCTTCTCTAAATGTTTTTAAGGACTGATAACCATGGAATAAACCCAGTCATTTACTACCCAGCCTGCTTAAAGAAATTATTTGTTGTAAACCCTAAAGGAGGCTAGAGATAGCTCTGCTGATCTCTTTTGCATACACCTTGATTTCCATGTGAATTTCTGAAGAATTTTTGTGGTCATAAAAAGTAATGATGTGACAACATTGCACATTTAAGTTTTCATAAGTCAAATATAGTTCAGATAGCTCTGGTCTGAGCATTACTGGACATTATCACACAACCCTTCCCTAGCCAGTCATCCAAACTTCACACAACCCAAGCTCTCACCCTCTCCTGAGCTGTTAACTACACCTGATACTTATGTGGATTCATTTGCACTGGAGATGAAGTTAAGGCCAGAAATAAAAGCAGAGACCTCCATCTGCCATAAAATACTCCAATACTTCCAGTGAAGTTCTGCTGATTAACACTCACTGAAGATCTACCCCCAAACATTTCCAGCAGACTGGCAGTGATGAAAGTGTGCTCATCAGTGAACACCAAAACAGTGGTACTGCTATTTATCTGGAGAGAGAGACAAATTAGCCTAATGAGAACCATTAATCCTGAAGTATTGCACATGAATATTAAGAACTGTTTGGGTAAAAGAGACAATCCTTCTAGGGATGCAGAATCATAGCAATCTGATAATAGCAGTACTATCAAAAAATATGCACTGTGTTGAATTAGTGCTCCTTCAGCAGGAGGCAACTTGTAGGTGGCAACTTGAGGGTTTCTAACCCATGACTGAGCAGTTTTGTTACCCAGAGAACAAACAGAGCTTGCCATGTGTACCTTCAATGTGCACAGTTTTACATGTGCAGTGTACACAGATGTATCTCACTGCTGGAGACAGACAGACAGTTTTATATTGTTCATACCATGTAGCAGGACCACGTCTAAAATTTATCTATTAATTTATCATATTTATTAATTTATTTTTCTGTCACAAAATCCTCATTGTGCACAGCCACATTTATGATGTGTTCCCTTTTCCTTGCATAAATAAGGGGTACTACTCAGAAATCTTCCTCCCAGGAAGAGGAAAAAAGAAAAAAAAAATCATCTCTTTGTAGGGCAAAAACACCACAAATTATATTAATCCTATCTTAGCCCTGGAAAACCTGCAGATGTTCTGGAAAGCTTACTTTAAATATTTTGTATACCACTAGCTGGAAAAGTAAGAATAATCCCATCAGCAAATTCAAAGACAATCTGCTCAAACAACAAACAGCCTTTCTGAAAAGAAGAGAAAAAATCCCAAACCTGCTATTCTCTAATGCTTTGTATTAGTACCAGTAAAATAATTTGTAACAGTTAAAAATACAAAGGAAGCAAAGTTAATTTGCTCTCCTTATGATAGTGGCTCCTCAAATACTCAGTTGGATAATTCAAAACTTTCACATTTGCTTACAAATAAGCTTTTTTAATAGCAGTATTGTATTGAATCTGCATATAATTTTTGAAGCAATTTAATTTTATATTAGCACAACTCGTTGCATAGGCAACATTGATTAGGTTTTCACTACTTTTTGTTCTCAGTGTTCTGTAAAAGTTCTTTGATGTCCTGAAGTTATCTTTGATATTTATCAGTTCTCCCTCTTTAAGGCTGGTCAATTCAGCTTTAGCATAGGTGCAATATTTAAAAGTATGATAAGAATTGTGAAGTTGCAGAAAATTTTTACAATTTTTAGTTTGGATCTGGTGCAAATAATGACTTACTAGAAAGCAACACTCTGAACCAGATTCCTCCTCAAGAAGCACCCACCTCACTGGGATGGCAGGTGTTGATTTCTCTTCTTTTATTCGTTCAGACTGTATTGTTGGTACACAAGGGCTGAGCCCTGAGGAGACAAACCTCTCTCAGCCTTGCCTTGGGACTGGTGATGTTCAAACCAAGCAAGACACTGAGCTCAGGTCTCCTGCTGGCTGCCCACACACAGGCTGTGATGTCCAAGTGAGTGGTTACACCCACCTGCCCTGTTAGGAATGCAGAGAGCACCAGTGCTCCTGTGCCGCACCTCAGAGATGTCAGGTGAGGTCTGGACATGCTCACTGCCACCTCTCCTTGCACTGCTGCTGGTGTTTAGGCACCTATTTATAGCAGTAACATAAAGAGTAGGTAAATGCCAGAGCTGAGAGACTGAGGTGACTACACTAATTAGTCAGAGCTGCTCGAGTGTCTAGACACCATTTGGCAGTGCAGTCACGTAAGGGAAGTGCTGCATCAATATCCAAAACAGAAAAGAGGTATAAATCCCACACTGAAAAAAGCCAGACTAAGTCAATGAATGTGTGTCATAGTGATAAATGGCACCATTACAGAAAAAAACAACAAGTCAAAATACTTGTTCTTCTTTCGTGGGGGTCAACTGCAGTGTCCTACTCTGGCTACAAACAGCTCCCCTATGGCTGGAGGGGTGCTGCTTCTGCTGGGATGCAAGAGTTGGTTGCAAGGGTTGGTATGTGGCCAGACTAATGGCTTCATTGTTGGAGGAGCACTTCATTTTCTCTTTTTTTCATAAACAGTGAGAAAATGAGGCAAAGGCCACATAAGCAACTCTATCAACCAGTGGGATGAAAAAAGCCTCAGAAGAACTCCAGAATGAGATGACTCTCCCTGCACATAGTAAAGTAGCTTTGACCCACCTTTTTTTCATTAAAGGACATCAGAGCTGTGTAATATTAATAAATCTTACACCTCCTTAGCTATCTAAACACACTGTTGAGCACCTCTGAGCAACTACAAATTTTGACATTTTTATTTAAGAGGTCACTTTCCCATGTATTTATTAAACAGCAACCCCACTAAATTTTTCCAACAAAAAGGCTGGTTTGTGTTTGGTGGCTACCCTCCTTCTCAAACAATGACAGTGTCCAGGCCCTGGGTCACTGATGTCCCTGCCCTGCTCAGCCATGGGCCCCACGGAGCCAGCTCTGCCCATGGGCTGATGTCCCATCCTGTCCCCAGGGAGATGCCTCATGCCTGGGACTGCCCTGCTCCCAAGCTGGGCTGGTGGGATGAGCCCAGCCTAAAAGCCCAGCCTGTCCCTGGAGGCCCCAGGAGCCCCAGGAAGCCGCTGCATCCTGACATCCATCTCAGCATTTGTACCTTTTGGAGAGTGGGAAGGGTAAAAAAGTAAATTTCTGCCGGCAAACCATTTGCCTCCCAAGACCTGAATATTAAAGGCAGTTTCTCTCACATGAGCTGATCCAAGTGTTTTCCAACACTGGCAGAAACCATTACAGGATTTTAGGCCCCAAATACCAGCTACTAACTGAAAGAAGCTGGTTTTTATCTGGCTTTGCTGCTGTTTTGTTATTTTAAATGTCTGGCAGCCTAAACCCAAGCAAATATTTGATTCTGGTTTTAACTTACACCTCAAAACTGTGTTGTTCATCTGGAAGCAAAATATGGACAATGCCCAATTACAGAGAGGAAGCCTGTTTGGACTGTGGGATAACTAGACACAAGAACAAACACCAGGGACCACACAAGACTCACTGAGATGCCTTCCAGCAGCAGGAGTGCTTGCTCACAGCATCAGGCACAGGCACAAAGCCACCAAGGCTGGTCCCAGCAGAGGAGCACCCACACTCGAGCCAGCTCTCTGCCTGTACCATGTCCCCACCACATCTGCCAGCATTTATGTCACCACTCAGGCTTTTTGTTTACCAGGGGCCTCCTGGACACTTAACACCCCAGAAAATGGAGATCTAACTCTTTGAAATTCAGTCATGCAAAATGAAAAGCATTTCCACCTATGCATATCTGTATTTTAAAGTGAAAAGTACAAACACTGTATTCTTTCTATTCTTCTATTAGGAAATTAATACCCTACACTCATGTTCTTTTATTGCACTTTGCGAAAAGCAAAATAAAATAAGTTCTATATAATTTTCTGTTAATATTATCCTTTCCCTTTGCTCATGTCATCTGCTGGAGACCAGTTAGATCTTTTTACACAGTATCTGCTACAGAAAATCAAAAGAACTTAACAAAACACTAATGCCATAGTTTATCAATGTTAATTAAATCCTCTAAGCGACTCAAGATCACGCATGAGAGTAATTTTAATTTAATATATTAGGTCTCCTTTGGGTTTAAGGGAAACTACTAAGCTCAAATGTGATTCTAAACAAGTATGATTTATTTGAAATTGGGTTATATAAATATTTATATACTACTGACCTTTTGTGTAATGAAACCAATTTTGAAAAATATGGTGAAAATCCTGAGCACAAGGTAATGCAATAAAGAATTATAACAGTGATTCTCAGATGCTGTGACACAAAACAGAATTTTCTCTTTCTGTTTGCAAAAAAAAAAAAAATTACCTCACATCATTTTTTAGAGGCCTGTTTGAGAGAACATCTGGAAAACATTCCACAGGAAATCAAACCTATATTAAATATGTTTTGCAGGGCTCTGTTTCCTTGCATCGACCTTAAGCATTCATAATGTGTTTCTGTCTTCCCAGCTGCAAAGAAAACACTTCTGTCAGAGCCCTCTACAAAATGACAGGCTGAATTGTCAGCCAGTGATTTTATCAGGGGATGCTGGTAAGATTTCTATTTAGTCTACCTGTCTCTGTACCAAAGCTCTCCAATAACATGAACAAATCCACCAGCTGCTTTCCAACTATCATGAATTTGTATATTGTTTGTTTAATTTCCTTTATGCCGTTTAATTTTCTAAATAAAAATGACTGGCATTTTTAAAGATGCCCAAGCCTCATTATCTCCTGGCAGGATGTTACTCAGGAAAGAACTATTCTCACTTCATTAGCTGGGCAAGCAGAATAGTCTGAATTACAGGCTGGTAACCTAAGAAAATCACTGTCACTCTCAAGAAGCAAGCCAAGGAAAAGTAGTGCCACTGCAAGTCCTTGAGCTGGACGCTTCAGTGTTTATGAATAACTATATTGTGAGTGCACACTGAAAGGATGTGCTCCCAAGTACCTGAGAAAGACATCCATGGCAATAATGTTCCCTGTAACCACTTGAATAAACTATAATAGACTATTACTAGCTCAAGCATGAAACTGATGGGAGTTTGGAGATGGAAAATAATCTAAAAAGTCCAATACAAGTTCTCTCTTCACCAGAAAAGTTTCTGTTGGTAGATGTACTGGAACATCAGGTTCCCTGGGGTTATGAAGGGATGCTCTTTGCCTAGGAAAATCTCTCAGTGGTATGTGTGGTGACATTCCTGAAGGAAACAACTCCATGTCCCCTTGTCAGAGGGGTGGCTCAAGGAAAGAAAAGGTGTCCAGAGTGTCCTTGCACTCAGCTGAGCAGGGTCTGTGGGCAGCCAGCACGGCTGAAACCCATCCTGGAGCTACTCTAAATACTGCTCTGACCTTAGAGTAAGACAACAAATGTAAAATCAGAAATACAGAAGATAAAAAGCATAGTCGAGTCTTTTTTATGTGGATCCATTTTTACATGCACAAAACAGCCCCACCAAACAGCAAGTCAAGAAGTTCTGGCAGCAGCAAGTCAAGAGAGCATTGATCTTGAGAATGTTTTACTTGCTTTCAAAGTAATATGGGTATATAATAATAGTACAGAAAGCACTGATTTGTAGTGTAAGATTGCAAAACAAACCATTTTTACCAGTTAAGGAAGATGTGCTGTATTAAGAGCTTTTTTTTATGACTCTACTCTCAAACAAACATGAACACACAAGGCAGAGAAAAAAATGTGAGGCCAGGAGTTGACAGCCTGTGATACACCCAGACATTTACAGAGGTTTTTCTGAAATGAACTGTCCATTCTGAAAAATATTTTGCAATGCTGCATGATGGCCAGTTACTGAGATGCACCTCCAGCATTTCATAATGACTAATGGGCAAAGAGAGCATCACAACTGAGAGGACAACCACTGTGATTTATGCTTGAACTGGAACCAAAGGAAGTGAACTAAATATCCAAATAATGCAGCTTGAATTTAACAGAGTTCTTAGCTGTATGTGCTTTACAATAGAAAAGCTTCCTTTAATGGTTTATAGAATGTGCTTGAAAAAATATAATGTAAGCACAAACATTATCTTTTGATGTAAGGTCATCTATTAATAACCTTAGACAAGGGTCACAGTCAGCTCACACAGAAAATCTATCATCAACAGTAAACACACACCAGAAAACCCCTTCTGTGTCACTTGTTTTAAAGGGAGGATCATTAAAGCATAGGAAACAACCACAGGAAACAACCACCACCTCTGCTGAGAAGCCTTTGCAGGCACTGCCACATTTACATCTCACTTCCACTTAGAGGAGTTACTCCAGTAACACTGCAGTGATTATTAACATAATTAAAGCAATGTAATTTCTATTCAGTAAGCATGAGAATGCTAAAATTTGAAGATATGCAAGTGGCTGTCACTTGCTCTGTTGAGAAACAAAGTTTTAATTTTAGCTCCAGTGCTTACATTTTCTTGCAGCTATTTTAACAGATGAACTGCCACCAGAAATATTCTCTCACTGGGCCCTGATGCAGAATGATATAAATAACCTTTACAAAGTCCAGCATAATGGAATGGCAAAATCAGTTGACATTCTCCTAATTAGCACTGCCTGAAGATTTACCTACACAGAACAGGAAGAGCCAAATTCAGCCCTGGAATAAATCCACTGAAGTCACTGATGTCAGAGGAAGTACACTGGGAATGGACTTGATAGAATAGATCTGTTATTTACATTAAACACAGAGCAGCTTCTTGCCTGTAGCATATACATGGCTTGAGGTAAATGAAAAAGCATTTTGATTTATTAAAGAAAAGGCTATTGTGTGATATATACACCCTTTCTTTGCCCCAGAAACAGCAAGTTAGCCAAATGTGACTGGGTGTACATGACAGATCTTCTCTACACTGCATCTAATAGATCAGGGGGTGAAAACTACTCATCAAACCAATGGATGCTAAACTCCTTTCTACAGCAATCTCTCAACTAACAATCCAAAAAATCAGCAGTAGCAGTACTCCTAATGGAACCCCATCCAGCAAAGCAATTAAGTGCTTGCATAACTGTAAGGACATGAGTAGCTTCAAATTTAGATCTCTATTAAAGTTTAATGTCAAATTTAACTGTCCTGGATTTCAGTATTTTTGCCTAAACATGTGTGAAACTGCATAATTAGAATATGTTGTTTAATCTCTCCCCCCTGCCCCGATAAATCAACAAAACAAAATGGGTCACATTAGCCCTGCTGGAACCCCCATCCTGGCTCATGTTCCTAATCTGTAGTCTTCCTATTTCTTAAATTATACAGGAAGCTTTTCTTTTCCATTTAAATTAACAAAATAAGGGTTTTCAGACAAAATGAACACTCAGGGGAGTGTTCCTTATTGCTCTCTACAATTACCTGAGAGAGGCTGTAGCAAGGTCTTCTTCAAAGTAACAAATGACAGGATGAGATGAAACAGCCCCAAGTTGTGCCAGAGAAGGTTTAGATTGGATACTAGGAAAATTTTCTTCATGGAATGAGTTTTCAAGCATTGGAACAGCTGCTCAGGGAAGTGGTGGAGTCACCACCCCTGAAAGTCGTTAACAGACCTGTAGATGTGGCACTTGGGGACCTGGTTTAGTGGTGGTCTTGGCAGTGTTGGGTTTATGGCTGGATTTGATGTTCTTAATGGTTTTCTCCAACCTAAACGACGCCCTGAAGGATCACATTTAGATACAAGTGCCCCAAGTTTTTGGAGCTGAAATGGTCACAAGTACCTCACTCAGCTCACTGGGTCATTTTCCCAGAAAGAGACTGACATGGAAGCAGGGTATCTAAACAGCCTATAAATCACTGGCATCCAAGTTTATTTTGTGATTATTGTACGCTCAGACATGCACTCTTTATTCCCACTTCACTTCTTCAGCCCTGCAGACCGGTAACACAGAATATTCAGTGCCACAGGTTATTTTTAACCTGATCAGCAGAGGATCTACCTGACTGCAGGGATGCTGCCTGGAGAGTTTGAGCTTGCCTGACAAGGGACCTCAGCATGAAATACTGTCTAGTTACTGCTTCTTGGAGCATGAACTCTCTCCACTGGTACAGCACAAAGCCAAGGGAAAGTTGGGTGCAGGACTAAAGCTGAGCCATCTTTCTAATTATTGTATCCTTGTTTTTCCTCTGCTTTTGGAGAAATGTCAGTCACCCAGCAAGTTTTTAATCTGCAAGCCCCTTCTAAGCTGACCAGAGAGAGTATAAATGAGGGCCAGCCAAGCAGATCTGGGCACTGCAGAATGAGATCCATGCACACTTCAAAAGGGACAAAGCAGTCTTGTTTTGCAGGATGTTTGGATTTTTCTGATTCCAAAGGGATTTATGGATACCTTATAAGGAGGAACTGCTTGATTCATTTTGAGTTTTATTCAGATGGAAGAAATTTAAAGTTACCTTTTTTTCTGAGGGAGAGGGGAGAGCAATAAATATTATGTCTATTTGCTCTGCTAACAGAAGACATCAAAGTAATGAATCATGTAAAGGACTGAAAAGGAAGAAAATAATACAATATTGCAGTATTTTCTATCTTTACTTTGCCTTTCTTGAAAGGTTTTTGCTTATTTTGCAGAGACTGCATTAATATTTTTTTCCAGGCTAGCAGTTCTGCACACACATATTCCACTACACCATCAAGTTTCCCCTGCAGAATACACCAGTTTCCTTCCCACCTCCCCTCAGACCCCATTTTTTGAATTTTCTGAACTGTCACCATGCGTCACTATTAGTTCATTAAAATGAATGAACACCTGTTTTGTCTTTTTTTCCCACTTAAATAAATAAACCTCTAGCAATATAGACATATATGCATACATTTACATGCTTGTATATACATATATGTATAAAAATCACTCTTCAAATTCAGGCTGTGTGAGGTGAGCTTGAGGGCATGGGCCAAAAAGCAGACTTACAATTTTTCTGCCCCACTTGGTATTCTAGAGACATAAGAACTCTCCTGAGTGCAGGTGCAGAGAGCTCAGGCTCACCCTACTACACTGCAAGCATCCTACACCTACTGCAGGGTGAGTCAGGCACGAGAGGTTTTGCACCCACTCCCTGACTCAGTCTCCAAACACACAATGCAGGCACACCCTGCACTTCTTTAGAAATCAGGAGTGTCCTTTTCTTAATGTCCTTAACAGCATTACAGAAACTGCACTGTTGTCCTGGTTTTGCATAACCACAGCAAACTGATCATCTCAAGGTGCTGCTGGAGTGCTCCAAGTGTCAAATTGATATAAATGCCCCAGAGGGACACAAACCCAGCTCTGTTATCCCAAACTGTGTAATGCTACTGTGTCCTTCATAAAAATACCCACCAAGTGCCCTTTTAAAATGCTAAACTAGAGTCAGGCTGAGAGGGAGCGCTCAGGCTTTTATCTGACCAACTGAATTGTCACCAATATCAGCTACAAGGCTCAGAAAGGGAGGCAGCACCTCTGTTTTCCCTCTCATTTCCTGAATTACAGATGATCACTGGACCGTGGCAGGATATTGAGGGAGGAAAAGCACAACATGCAGAGAAGCAGGTGAGGAGGCACCGTAAGTGGCTGTAATGGAATTCAAACGTGTCAGAGAGGCAGTGAAACTCAGATAATTGCAGGAAGATCTGGGTAGAGGAGATGAAAGTAGACTAAGCAAGGGGAAGAGGTAGGAGGGGAAAAAAGCAATGGAAAAAAGTGAGAAAAATGAAAGAGAAGTATAAATGTGAAGTAAAGGGCAAATTTCTTTTTCCCCTCTTCCATCTCCTCCTGCGCATTCCTCCAGTGCACGGCTCCCTGTTAATTCTGGAACTGAGGATACTCCTAGAACAAGATAGTGGGCTCCCCCATTCTGAAGCAGGACAAAAAGGGCTCCCTGCCCATTTATAACATCTCACCACAGACTGTCTCTAGTGCTGAAGCACGAGGGTGCAGGGTTTGCAGTCAGCAGTGGCTTTTGCTGCAGGAGCAGTGCACAGCACTCACACACAGAAGCCACTTTTACCAACAGGTTCCAGGTGTAAAGCACCTGCAGATTATCTCATGCCTCACAGAAAAGGAGCACAGACACAGTGACTCCCTTTCCAAGGTAAATTATCATTAAAAGTGTTCAACAGAACACCACGAAGGAAAATTATTTCCTTGGCAAGTTTCTGATGTTTTCAGGAAATGCAGCAAGCGGCTGAGCTTCTGTTCTAACATTTCCAGTGGATGAATTCTTCTCTGCACTGACAACAATGTTTGCACATCTCCACAGAATGTTCTGATACCTGCAGAGGCAGACATCCTTCATGCAGTGCTGAATGGGTGGTTGCAACAAAATTAAGATTGGATAGGACAGGTGACCAAAAACTGGTCAAGAGATAAGAACACACCAGTGAAAGCACATTTATAAAGATCTGACTCTCTGAACACACAGAGCTGAAAACATTTTTCACTGTATTTTGAAGGAGATGACCCATGTACTGGAAACTAATTGGATATTTCATTATTATCCTTCCCCTATCCCACATAAAAAAGTTACCTAAATATGTTAAGCATATTTTTGTATTTTTCAGTGTCAAACAGCTGCAGACAGCAATATGTACCTTTTGCAGAATTAAGGCAAAAAAAATTAAAAAGACAACTGTCTTCTGAAATAAGTAAAGAACTATTTTATGGCCATTTGAGCTTCAAAAATGAACCTCAGTGACCTGACCAGTCATTTGGAGTATAATTATTGTGAAGGACAAGAAACATGCTCCTACCAGTTTCTTTTATTAGCAAAAAAATGCTGCCCTTCATTTCTGATCTTTGCAGCACATGAATGGATTGATAGCATTATTTCAATAAATAATGTGTCTGTATCATTATCATTCTGGTCAGTGTCTTCTGAACATATCCAGGAAAAAATCCCAAGTATGCAAATTCAAGACACAGATTATTAAAAAGACCAAACTAATGACTCACACCTCCATTACTCAAGCAAAGTAGTATTTGCAGTACTGTCAAATGTGATAGTGGCAAATATGAAGTACCCTGCCCTGCATTTACAGCAGGATGATATTCTTAAAACATGCCAGTCAGCTTTCTGAAGACTAATTGTTAGCTGAAGTGATCAGATCACGAAGTTCTTTAGAGGTTTGTGCTATTCCAGGACATCACTGGTGAAAGTTTTCGACAGTACACTGACTTTTCTTAGAAGATTTGTTTATGCTCACAACAGAAAAGAACTCTAATGGCTTCTTCTTGGTTTTTTTTGCCTTTCTTTTCACTGAGCATTGACAGTCATGCCTTAGAGACTACAATTGTTTCAAAGCTGGATATGGACTGGGATACAAGCAGAGGCAGAAGACAAATGAAAGTGAACCATTCAGCATTTTGATGAAGTTGAAAATTAGGACTGTTTACATAAGTCAAAACTTATTTGCATTTCCTGACATTTCAGGTCTCTTTATCCCTCGATTGAGCATTTCTTATATAACAGATTAACGAATTGAATAAAAAAATAATAAAAAAGCAAAGCATCTGCCATGTTAGTGGTACCTGTAGTTTGGCCAGATTGCTTCCCTGGTCTTAACTCTGCTTCAAGAACAGATCTGGTGATATATACACCAGGATAAAGCTTTTGAAGAGCGTTCAAAACTGAATGCTTAAATACTTTACACAGGCCCAGCTGATATTTTATACAGAGTACAGGCAGATTCAAATCTTGCATTTCTGAGTAAGCAGCATTCATAAACCATTTTATGAACATATTTTCAGAAAACCTTTAGAACTTGTACCCCTTGTCTAAACTAGCATTATGAAAAGGCTTTAATAGATGTAATAGGCATGCAAATAACAGTTTCTAAATTACCTGGTTTCACAGTAGGCAGACCATATTTTCAAATTATTCTGCCATTTAGATACTCTCTCTGATTTCAAAATGAAATAGAAGTTATCAGAGTTAGAATTACACACCTACTGACTACTGCTTTTAGTTATTCTAAACATACCTGGAATTACTATAAGGACTGATATTTATCAGTGCCAGTAGTTACAATAGCAAGGAGATCTCCCATTTCTTTCCTGCCCTGCCCAAGTCCCTGTTTTCCTGCAGGACTAGGGGAACAAATCTCACCAATTTCCTTTAAGTGCACAAGTCACAGAGACTAAATGTCTTTCACTGCCTGATAGGCTGGGATAACTGGTGCCAATTCCTCCTCTCCATGACAGCAGGGAGGGAAGGTATTAAGCCACCAGCAGTTTAGAGAGCCCAGGAGGTTGTAACACCAACGTGAGGTGACTCTCAGAAACAAACCAAGCTTGCTTTACCTCCACAGGACCTAAGTGCTGCCCGCACTGAGTCTGCCCCAGACCCTGCCCACCCATTCCCTTGTACCAGTGTTGCCCCTCACCCTCATAGCCAGGTCTCACTGAGCCTTGGAAGAGCCAAAACTTCTTAATTTTGATGTTCTAAAGCAGAAAAAGACACTGTTCATTTACAAATAAATCCATTTTCATATCAGTGCTGGCTGCAACTTCAGGCAGAGATTTTACCAAGCTTCCCCCTAAAACATTGCAATGGAGAAAGAGCAACACCAGACTCATGAAGTTAAATTAAACAAAATGCCATTAAAAACTTAACTGCTGAGACAACATTAGATCAAAGCTGACCAAAGAAAAACACAGTCATGAGAGAAGTAATGGTATTAATTTAACAAGTTAATTTCAGAATACTACAACCCAAATAACAGGGAGAAGTCTTTCTATAAAATCCCCTCTCCAATTTCACTGGCACTGTAACACACTGATAGTGTGGCAGAAAACACAGTAAAGATACTGTAACTCTACTAATTAAGAGAACCTGTGTACAGGGAAGGCAATACATAGAAGCAAAAATACTAATGGAGCAACATGGAAATAGAAAATGGATTGTTCTGAGGCTACACATACCCAACTTTCATAAACTGCACCAGCAACATCAAGGTGCTGAATGCAAGTCAGACTGCTCTGATTTACATCTGCTCCTGTTGTGGCCAGCAGGAAATGTGTCTCCAGATTCCCCCAAAGCCATGGAGGACAGGGCATTGCTCACCTTCTCACCTCTGAACACTCAGGCACAACTGAAGTGCTACTGCAAAAAGCTTAAAACCAGCAGTGGAAATCTCATAAACAAACTTCAAAGTAAATATTTTACCAGGCATAAGTACTTATTAAGATTTAGATCGTATCATCTGTGTCCTTGACATTTTACAACAGTGTTTATCTCCCTTGTTTGCTAATTCGCAGAATTGGATAATCTACAAGAAATTTACACATTAGAAACGAGCAGGATTCTCTGGCAGGACTTCATAAATATGACATTAGCACAACAATGCTCTAATATAAACATACACAGTGCTAAGTAGGAGCAAAGCATTTCCTGGGCAGAGGAGGCCACGTTTGCCACTGAAGAAGCTCTGTGTGAGAACCTGCAGGGACCCCACGAGGGGAAAGGACCCAGCTTGTCCCGTGGAGCAGGGCTCTGCACTGCCAGAACACAGGGAAAGAGGCTGGGAATTAGGTCAGTGAATCAATGACCCCCCAGTTGCATCAGCCCAGCACTCTGCGCAGGGGAGGGGAGATGAAACAATTTCAAGGCTAAACCAGCTCTATGAAGATAGTGGGATTCTGTCTAAAATGTGGACTCCTTTTTTTCCAATAAACTAAAAACACATGAGTAGTCTGTGCATTGTGACTATTTATAAAGCCCAACATGAAGCTTGTATTCCCAGTTATCAGCACTCACATGTAAAATGAAAATAAATCCCATTATAATGAAAAATTCTATTTTTACCTGGTCACTGATGGGACATAAAAATCAGACTGAGACATTATTTCATAAAGACACACAATGTTTCCAACAAAAATCTATAAAAATTAAACTGGGGGTTTAAAGACTCCTCCATAATGCGAGGGAGTAGCTGCGAACAGTTTTGGAGAATGCACACACTGTAAGCAAATGAGGGCTTTTGTTACCCTGTTAAGGATGTCAGAGGCATTTGCTTTTTTCCCCTGACTCATCCTTTTCCTTAGTGGGTACTCTGACCCTTAGTCCTGGCAAATCCATCAGCACCAAAAAGTTCTCTCTGGTACCTCATTAATCACTCCCCTGCCGTGTGCTATCTTACCTGCAGATGTAATTCTTCTTGCAGGACTCTTGTAAATTCAGGCAGTTTGGTTTCTCCCTGTCCTCATATGAGCACACAGGAACAATAGTCTGCCGCCTCCTCTCTGTACAGGCTACGTCTCGACAGGAGCAGAAGAGCATCCCGTAGCTGTGCTTTGGGGGGACCTTGTCAAAAAATAGCCGGAGGGCCTTATGACACTTCCGCTTGTTACAGATCTCATTAGACGTGCTGCTGGTGCAGGGGGTTATGTAAGCAGATCTGAACCTCTTGCAGGTATCATTTAGGTTACAAGCTTTGGCTGCATCCAAGCAATTGTTCCCCTTTGAAAGTACTGGCTCCACTAGAAAAAACAACACAAGAGCAGTGAGAAAGGCGTCACATTTACACTTTGTGCTTTGTGGTTATTTCACTGTTAACGAGATCCTGAATACATATATTGGTTACATACAAAGCTTTCAGTGCCAGAAACTGGGATCAGTCCTTCTGTTTCTCGGGGTAATGGTTGAACAAGTGAACAAGAGCATGGGCATGCCGTGAGGGCAGAATGCTGGTGAATAAATGACACTGTGGGCAGGCTGTACTTCATCTTCTTCGTAGCAGACATGCAGGGTGAGTATTGGGTAAGACTTGGTCTCACTAAACAGCTCTTAAAATCCCTGGTAAACTGGAAAGCATACGTCTGGCATAAGAACACAGTGAGAACATGGGCTTCTAACTCTTTTTTTGTAAAGCTCTGACATTTCCCAGTTCTTTCCCTTGAACAAGTTAAATGACATGCCGCGCCTACCCCAGGTGATAACATTTAAAAGTAATCTGTGTACTGTGCAGAAAGTAAAGTAGGCATGCCCATTACTACATTTTTTGAGGTCTGAGGACAGCCCACCCAGATAGGAAGGAAATCAGGTGCAGTCTCATGTCTGGGAGCTCTCTAAGGCCACCCACAAGTTCCATGCTTAGGTAAAACACTCTTATAAGACCTACAGATGCCACCTGAACCCTGGAAAATTTAGGAACTTTACAAGCTTTGAAGAAGCTGACATTAAAAAGTGACTGTGAAAGAAACATTTTAAAACAAGGATGTTCCTTTCTCACACACACACACATACATACTACAAGAAATTATAGGAAAAATTAAACTCAGATGTAAGTTAAGGCTATAATTACACATTTAATTTCTCAATACATTACCCAGATATTAAAACCCAATAGATGCCTTGCTTGAAAACTAAGTCAACTGGCATCAGATTGCAGAATTCAATTAAGAATAATTGTAATGCTGCTTTGGACATTAGGAATGCCAACATCAGAGATCCAAGAAAATACATTAATTTCCCACTGCTACAGAATTTGCAAGCTGAACAAAACATTTTGCAAATATCTAAAATCTGCTGCATCCTCTTGGGGGGGGCTGGCCGAAGATAAAACATTTGAAACTATTCAAAGCTCTAAATTACTCTTACAAAAAGCTTTTTTTTCCCCTAGATCTTTCACCTTTACCCAGGAACTCAGTCCAAGGTCCTTCTACAACTCCCTGCACTCATCTCCATTCTCCCACCACGCTGCCTGCCACTCCCAGATCAGGACATCAACCTTTTCTCTTTTTCCACAGCAGGAAAACACGGAGCAGCTTGGCTGAGATGCTGCACTGAGGTGCTGCATTTGTTGGAACACACTGTGCCCAAGATAGACCTTGGCTGCTTGCACACACTTCCCATTATTCAAACAGATCACCTGCAACTGTCCCATGCATCTTACCTACCCAAAACTAACACAAAGCTAAGGAGCATTAGATTTGTGTTTCACTCTAGCAGCATGCTGTAACTGTGCTCAGTGGGTTTGTACATTTAACCTTTGTAATTTAACAATCACACTCCAAGTCCCTCCCAATCTCAGCTGCTTGCACAACAAAATGGCAAGTTTTGCATCTTATCTTCATAAATTACAAAACTGTAAATATGCAACATTTGACTATAAATTAAGAGCCCAGCATTTCTTATAATAACAGCCTACAACAGATTATGCAACACCAGATGCAAAAGAGATGAGATCCCCAAAACACAACCCTCCCATAAAATTGTAACATTTTTATTTAAAATGTTGTACTATATCAGCATACAACTATAATATTAACTATGAACTCTCAAAGTTTTTTTTTTTTTATAAAGTATATAGAATTATATGTTTAGTACAAATATAATTACTATGTAATCTGCAGGGCATATAATTATGCAATATATGAATAGTATATGCTAATTACTATGTGATTGCAGAGTAATTACATGGTTATTTGTGCCTGGGAGTCAACTGCTGAATTCCACTATTTACAACAAAATTCTGTGGAACAGCTCTAAATGGGGTATTGCAATATGTACAGACTCCAGCTTACAGTATTCATATATGCTGCTACAGAATTAAAAAGCACTGTGAATACAAGCACCTCAAAAATCAGAAGGGACAGGTTAATCAATCTTTTTTAAAAGGCAGAACATAAGCCAAGTCACTGACAGTGCAAACAGCAGTGAGAATTATCTTGGGTGAAAGTTGAATTAGGTACAAAGTCTTCACAAACTATAGTTATGCATATTCATACCTGTCATTCAATTTATATCTGCCCAAAACTCACATTCCTCTACACATCAGCTCTGAATACAGACTGGTTTTGGGGGGTTTTGTTTTTTAAACCAGCCCTGGCTGTACACATGCCCCTTGCTTTTTCTGTTTTGATACATATGTCTCTAGCTATTATTTCTGGCATACTTGTAACATTATACAAATTATTTTTATCTTTTAAAACCGAGACTAAATGTAGAAGAGGTGCATCAACTGCATCTGAATTAAACCAGACTGTCTAAACCAACTCTTCTCATTAATACCAACTTCTCTTAAGCTTTTAAATCATATTTGCATGCAAAATTGACAATCTGCAACACATTTAATGCTTTATTTTCATTGTAAAAGTGAACAATTATTCCTAAATCCTGGGGTAACTACAAACAGTTAACAATACTGGGAGTGTTCCTGAGGATTACTTATGCAGCAGTAATTTATAAGGTCAAAATTTCACCCAGCTTCTGTTCTGCAAAGCTTAAATTATTAAGACAGGCAGGAGTTTGGCTCTTACCAGGTACTGACTACTTTAAAAGCAAATGGATCTTACCCAGAGCTACTTTTCATGCCAGAATCCTTTGGGAAAGGTTTGTGTAAGGAGATCCTTTTTCAGTTCTCCCCTCTCTTGGGGCATTAGGATATGGATTGGGGGCAGTCAGGGCAGGAGCCTGGGACAAGTAAAGATTTCTTTGCACCACCATTTCCCAACCCAGAGCTTCCTCTCTCCCAAATCCGCTTTGCCTGGGCCCATTCTGGAAATCTCTGCCAAACCACACAGCCCTCCACTCTTGCCAAATCACCCCAGAACCCGTGGGAAGTCACTTACACAGGTGTTAAGTGGTGCCTCATGGCTGTGAGCGAGGCGCTGGCTCCTGTCTGCAGCACGGGGCCCAGGAGAGCTGAGCTGGAAGCACCAGGATGCTGCTGCCTCCCAGCAGGAGCCTCCACCCAGCAGCTGGGGATGCTGCCCTGATGGGGTGCAGGCAGAGGGATGGCAGAGCCCAGGCAGAGCCAGGAGCTGTGCCTTGGTGGGACAGCAGCAGTGCTGGGATGCCTAAACCCCCCCTCCCAGCATGCAGCTGCTGCACACCACGCACACAAACTGGGGCAGGACTGTTGCCTCATTTCTCTTCACAGAGAAAAGCAAGGCATGGCTTTTCCCAAGGATTTACTGGGAAAGGCACAGAGAAGCAGCAGAGAGGAGAAAATAAAACAATTCTTTTCTCTGCTCCCTGTTTTCCCCATGTGGAATGTGATCCGGAGATTGTTTACCTGGAGTGATTGCTTCATTGGATTCTGGTGAAGAATGTTTGGGTTTGATGTTGGATCCAGCTGTGTCTCTCAGACCCTCAGAGAGAGTCACGAGCTTGTCAGAGTTAGATATGGTAAGTTAGAAAGTAAGTATGCAGAGTAGTATCTCTTTAAATAGTATATTAATGTAATATAGTATAGTTTAATAAACAGAGTGTTCAGCATTCCAAAGCCTTCTGATCTGCAGAGACATCATCATTTCTTCCCATCGGGATTGCCTGCTTTTCTATACAGGACCAGTGGGCACTGACACTGACTTGCCTTCACCTGCACCCCCAGCTCTCCTACTGCACATGTAACACGTGTGGCACATTTTCTGACCAATTCTACTGATGAAAAAGCAGTCCTTGTACTACAGTGCAACCACTTTGACGTTTGTTACCTCCTGTGTGCCTCCACCCTGGCCCAACACTGCTACAGCTGCAGCAGTCCTGCACTCAACCTCCCACAGACCACAGAAAAAAGAGAGCCAAAAGCCTCTGTCTTTTATCCAGAGGTGCTCCTAAAGTCTTAACAGGGCTTCCTCTACCCTTTGATCTTCCTCATGCTTCACCCTCTTTCACAGTCTCTCCACCTTCCTCTTTCATTTTCCTTGTACCTCCATTTCTATTTCATTTCTACCTACTATGTCTCCTCAACTCCTGTTAACCCACCCCACTGTACTCAAAAACAGATTCTCAATGGGTACTGGGAGATTCTTATTTGTGCTCCCACTACACAGAAGGAGCAGAAGGAATATTAGTTGTTCTGTAAGATTCTTATTAAGTAGCAAAATGGACATTTAGTTTTCAATTTTCTTACAGCATATAAAGAGCAATTTACTGAGGTTGTCATTAAAATTACCATTACTATTTGCAAGTAATTAGCATTAGTAGTTTTTCTAGTGGATATAGTGAAGGGAATGCTGTAAAGAGAGCCATAAATGTTAATGTGATGGAAGGCAAAATTACAAAGTGATAGAGGTGACCACATGGGTATGGGCCTACTCCAACACAGGTGCAGAATATGGCCTACAGAAACCAAAAACTGACCAAAATTAAGAAGAGAGCCATGATCCCACTTAAACAAAAGTACTGCTGTGGGGTTCACCAAAGTACTTTTGCTTTGTAAGAAGAGCAGATTAAAAAGTAAGGAAAGCACAGCAAATATTGTTATCTGGATTCAAATAAACTACCGTTTTCCTGGACAAATTATTTCTAATCCCAAATGGCAGAGGAAAAAAAAAGAGTCATCCTCAAAAAAAATCCTGAGACTGATAGTGTTATTCTGAAGTTCTACTTCTCTTCTGCTCAGCATTTATAAACAGCTGGCCTATTTCAAACCTTTTCCATAATCTTAATAAGCAGGTGACTTAGTTTTTAAATTAAAGGTAATATATTATCAGCTATGGCCAGGGCTTTCAGAATACTACCACATACAACAAGATGCACGTTGAAATTACAGCTGATGGTACCAGGTGACAAAGACGAGACTGATGCCTGTGAAAGATACAACCAAAGCTACAGTAACAAAAAGATCTAAAAAAACACAACTGCCTGAAATGAGACTTCAGCTTCCTAAGAATAAAGCTGGAACATTTTACATTCCTGGTTAGTCATTAAGTCTTTGATCACACAAACTGCCTAGGTCTCTAGAATTCTCTCCTGCATACCCCCATAAATTTACTGGAGGAGGTAAATAGTGTCTCCTGTCCAAGCCATTTAGGGATTGAGAATAATCACGTTGCTTAGCGTGAGCCAACAAGCATGATTTGGAAGTGTTCATCTACCATGTTATGTTTGGAAGTGTTCAGCAACTGTGTTATGCACAACTGCTGTGTCTGAAGTCTTTCCCAACACACCCCGGCCTTTGTTTTTGAGACTCCGCTGGTGAATCATCAGCCGGGATCTTGCAGACTTTGGTTCAATGCCTTCAGTGACATGAGAGACTCAGAAACACTGCTCTCATTTCCCAGAAGGGCTCTCAAACCATCTCATTGTGGAGTGTTCTCAACAAGGAAATGGTGCATATTGCAAAACAGAGAGGGAGCAAGATGCTTCAGCCCAAGAATGAGAGCTCTCCCTGGGAGGCAGACTGCTGGCTGCTGGCCTGCACCCAGGAAGGAGAGTTACTTCTCTTACAAGAGCAATGACTGGAAACCTTCCCTGAAGAAGACTCTGTAAGCCTGCAGAGGCATGATCCCACTTGTACTCCCTACTTCTAATCCTTTAAAAAAATACATCACCCTTTCTATACCACATCTCCTTGCCTTCCTTCCAGACCAAGGTACTGCCAAACCCACAAGAAAGGTATCCTCCCAGGCCTTCTGAAATCCCACAGAGATGAGCAGAGAGCAAAGACACCCACTTCCTCAAGGACTTCTGACCACCACCTTAGTGACTGAAGCACCACGACCCCTTGTGCTGGGTGCCCATTACATTTCTGGCTATCTGCTCCCAGGACACACCGACTGCTGTGTGGGCAGATGCTCCTGCCTGAGGCTGGGAGTCTGGCTCCTCCAGCCCAAAGCCTTCCAACAAAGCTCAGTTCCTGTATTTCCAGACACCTTTCACTAGATCAGGTTGCTCAAACTTCATCCAACCTGGCCTTGAATATTTCCAGGGAAGGGCAATCTGCAAACTGTACCAGTGCCTCACCACCCTCATAGTAAAGAGTTTCTTGTTCCTTTTTTTATTTGTTTGCTTGTTGTTAAAACTGTTTTCTCTGTGTACTTGATAAAGATTCTGAGCATCTTCTAAGGATTTTAGATATCACCTCGAAGCAGAAGCTTCTGACTTTCAGGTGGATACATTTATCTCTTGGTCTGCTCCTGGAAGTTTAATTCTATTAATGGGGCCACATTCTCTAAATGCTGCATTTTTTATTGCCCAATTCACCACTGGATCTGGGCTCTAATACTCGACAGAGCTCTTGTCTATATTTTGACTTGGATCCTGCTTTAGTTAACCATTACCTGGTGCATTTCATAGACACAGCAAATAAAGGTTGCAGTGAAATTGCAATTCCTAAGCTGCGTATGTATTGATTAAAAAGTGGGAAATTGTATCTTGCTATTTCCTTTAACACTTCAATTCTTTACTGGGGAGGAATGGGAAAAAGCTGAGCAGAAAATCCCAAGGTGGCTGAGCCCTGTGGGTTGGCTGAGGGACATCTGCTCAACTTACAGGTTATGTAAGAGGAAAAGTCTTAGAAACCTACAGTGATCTGGTTTAAATTTTAGTTCCACAAGGGCAGAGAGGGAGAGGAAATCCTGCTCCCCAGTGTTAAAAATACTGTGGCATACACTGCTGAAATTCTGTCTTCACTCACAAATATCCTGATCTATTACCTTTTATTTCTGTTACAAATCTAATGACAGGTTATGCCAGCATCCCTAATTTTCTACATGGCACTGAGGACAGCAGTTCTACATTATATTTATGCCAGCACAGTTATTTTGTTCACTGCAGCTATTCTGAATTTTCAATAATTTAAGTTATGAATTTGGCTCTTTAAAGCTACCGTTACTTCTGTCCAAAGTATCTCACTTAGGAGGCAGAAACACATTAATAAAGTCAGAGACTTGCTAAACAAAGAAACTACAGTTGCAAACTGATCCAGTCACTGTTTCTCACATTACTGCACCAGTGATTTCAGTTCTACCCTAAAGAGTTTTAGGGTGTAAAGATCATTTTAACCTATCTACACTACACTAACACCAGGGATGGATTATGCATGACTGGGGCCATGTACAGCATACAATTTTTTTTTGTGAGGGATTCAGTCATTCCACACACAATTCATGCTCTGTACTGAGTGAGAGGCTGGGTTTGTGATGTGGAAAGCTATCACCACAGCTTCAGCTGAGTTCTTCTAATTAATTTCCCCTTAAAAATAGAGTGCAAACGTGTTACTGCATATGCTCTCGTCTTATACAGTTCAGTATTTTATTATTAGCTAAATACTAAGTCAACAGAATTAGGAAAGAACCAGCAGACAAGGAAAGAGAGAATAAACCTGTGAAAACATTCAAACCTACACGGTTGCCATGAGAAGTGATTTACTGCACGCAAGTTCTCACAACACAGTGAGGGACTGTTTTGCCAAAGTCACGCCAATTTACAGGGCAACTTTCAGCATTTCTTTTTATTACTACAGAATTGAATTCACAACTTGTTTCCTCTTTTCCTCAGACTTGATTAATTACCATGTTAACATAACTACTATTCTCCTGCTTATAATGGGCTCCCTCTAAAGTGCTGCCCCAGCAAAATAAGCCAGGAGAAAGCTTCTAGCTCTTTGCTCTAGCACTGCAATCCTTTCTAATCTCACTATTTTTCAAATTTATGTTCCATTCCAATAAAGCTTGTGTGAATATTACAGCAAATCAGATAATACAAGGTTATGACCCTTGTAATTGATCCTTCAAGGTTCTTTTTTCCCTTTTTTTCCAGTTGACATGGTAAAAACCACATTTAGCTGTGCTTGTTGACACTTGAGAATTCACTTTGTTGGTTGTATACACTGTTTCAGAGAGATCACATTACATAATGATGTATTTCTGGTGCTTCATTTCTTCTATACCTACAAGCCCATTAAGCTGTAAGCAAACCTCCCATGGGGCTGTAAGACTGCAAGTATCAAGGGGGCAATGCTCCCATCCTGTTCAGAGGGAGCAGAGCTGGAAGAGTGTATTATGTGAGGACACAGGGTTAAACATAAGCTACTACTTAAATAATTTCAAATAAATAAAAGCAGCTTAAAATAAAAAGTTAGATTTCCATTTATAGAAAAATACACATTTAAATGAACACGGGCCGTGTATCCCAGCACTAGGAATCAGTTTTCTGGAGGAATGGTTTCTGTACCACATAACCACTGGAATAAAGTGATTAATTGGACTGTCTCAGTAAATGCGATCATTACACTTTTAATTAACCTTTTCAACCTCTTACACCTTTTCGTTTTGTTATGCATTAGATTTTTACAGTTTTCCAGTTATTATGCTTGATTACACTTAAAACAATGTGGAGCTCTGTGAGAAAGATAAGAAAAACAATTGAAACAGCTCTTACTGTTCGTAACAGGAAAATACCACTGATACTGTCATCATCAGAGCAGTTATAAATCAGGTGGAGGACAGACATCCTGAACTCTGTGGCTACGTTCCCACCTAATTTTTGTTTTGGCAGCACACTGTCATTTAATGACTCTGGCTACCAGGAAACCAGCTTTTGAAAATTCTTTCTCAACCTAGTTATAATTACTCCATATAAATCATACAATGATCAATTATAATAATCTTAGCTTCATCCATTATTTAAACTTAGAGTTTGAATCTACACAGCAGGAGTGCAGGAAATTCCAAAGTCCCTCCTCTGCTCACTCACAACTGCTTTACTCCTGAAGCCATGCCAGCTACAGAAAAGAAGGGGCCAGATATGCTCTTATCTATGACATCCAAACCTTAAATAACCACAGATTTCAGACAAGCAATGGTTTCTGGCTTGGTTTTTGGCTTGGTTTTTTCTAACCACACTATCTTACACTTGGTGAAACTAAATTCAACATGAGATTTTGCTTTCCTTACGTTGGTGGACCAGAATCAGAGGAGTTCTGCAATTACACCCACTGACTACACAAAATATTCTTACTTTAAAATGGCCTAGGTCTTCCTCACAATGGATCCATACAGACACATTTGTATACACACATATGTATGTACTAGAATGTTTCAGTACTATTTGGCTTCATGTGTCATTTCACAAGAGCTTGAGAAAAAAATCCAAATGTTTGCATCTAATTTAAGGCTGATCCTAAGATACTTGAGTTCAGTGTAATATGAACCCTCAGTCTGATGGAAGGAGGAAAAAAACTTAAAAATAAACGTTCATGAAGGCTCAAGCAAAACATCCAAAGCTTTTTCAGAAAAACTTCAGAACTTTAACTGGATTTTGAAATAGTAACAAGGATTTTTAGAACTATTTAATAAACTGACTATATGTTTTTGATCACGCAAAATATTTAGCTAATTGTTATTAGTTTTCTGCATCTTGTCCTAGGTCAGTCTCAGCCATAATATTTGCTATCCAATGTAAAGACAGTGTCTGTTTTGAGGTTCGATATTTTTTCATTTCCAACACGTATTTTAATGTTTCAGCTACATGCCAAGAATTCCTTTGTCAATAGAAGTATATTTTTCTGTGCTTCTTAGCTAAGTCTGCCCAAAGCCCCCCAAATTTTGCAGCATTTAGGCTGAAGCAGAGAAAGGAGATGACAAGGAAGGAAACCTTGTCAGGGCAGGAAGGAAATTCTAGAAATACAAGGTCATACATGTGATAAAGTAAGTATTCATATCTGATATCGGAATCACAAGGTTTTTCAGTAACTCCACAGCCTCTCAAACAGCTATCCAGTATTCCCAATGCATCCCATTAAAATTTTTTCATGGTATGTTACCTAGCACTTTCTGCAACATAATTCCCCTGTTTTCTTCCTAAATTTACTCCTTTCCTCTTAACAATGGCTTTTTAATTTCTTGAAGACTCTCCTTCTCACATTACTTAAATTAGTCCCCTCTCATATTCTTCCTTCACAACCTAAATCACATTTTCTGGATATCCAAACTCATGTTATTTATTCTCAGATTTGGGAAAGAAAAAAACAAAACAAGAGGTTACAAAAAAAGCCCCCAAAATCATTGACCAAGAATTTCTGTACAAGTTGTACTCAGGAGATTCCTACAGACAGACAAAACCTGTTAATTCAAGAGTTGCTGAAGCATAGCTTACTCCAGCCTCAAGCAATACCAGTGTAGGTAGGGAAGGTTTACACACATTGACTGCCTGCTGCAGGAGTATATATTAGCTTATCTTTGACAGCAGCTTGCTCTTGATGGCTATAACCTGAAAAAAAAGTCAAAGTATATAAAACCTTAGTAGAAAAAGTATCCTGCTTATTCTGCAGCGTTACTCTTTCAGAAGGAAACCAAGACAGGAAAGTGGGCTGGAGAGGTGACTGTGAATCCAGTCTGACAAGAGCAGCTGATGGGATAACTCAGGGAACAGTTAAAGGCAGAGAAAGGGTAAGATCCTCTCTCCAGAATAACAAGAGGGAAGCATCACCGTTCCTAGATGGCAGAATCACAGATGTCTCATTGGTCATGACAAAAGTCCACCAGCACAAGTGAGAGAAGAGGCTAAAACCACAGTGAAAGCAGCAGTGACAGACACAGGGCAGATGCTCAGTTAGTGACAGCAGCAGCAGCAGGGGTGGGGCAGAGGGTGCCATCATGGCATGGAGAGAGCAATAGAGACAGAGAACGGCAAAACCCACAGCAGCTGGGGAGGCACCAGCTCAGCCCCCCTTTCCCTGCTGCCACCGAAAACCATTCGGGGCAATTATCTGGCCCATCGACCAAACAATACGAGCCTCATTCCATTAATCCACCACCAGCTGCTCTTCTTTTCCCTATCAGTTTGTCCCAGTGAAATCCTGTTGAATACAAATAAATTCACCACAATGTGAAGAGAACAGCAGTGGTAACTTTTTGTTCATGGATTTGGTTTATGTGAGCTTCAGTCACTGTGCTGCTGCTGACTCCATCTGAGGTCTCACTGCTGAGCCCCAGAGCCAGTGACAAGGAAATGTGTGCACTGAGGCAGGTGTACCTAATGGATCAAGGGAAACAAGATACTTTGGAAATAAGTCACTTCAGTGATACTACCCTGGAGAGTTAATAATGGTTATGATGGTCCCCATCCTACTGTGTGCCCAGAAGATAAAGCAGTACAAAATGAAGGCGAGGCAGCTGTGTATGATATATGTCACTTACCTACAGTGCAACTGGGGGTCGGTTAACTTGAGATCATTATGATATTTAATAGATTACACCACACTAAAAATTAGACCACTGCCCACTGTCTAATCTGAATTACCTCTCACTTTCATTTATGCCACGTGCAACACATGGCAATAGACAAAAAGCTTCTTTTTGTTTTGTCTTCAGTGCTCTTGGCTTTCCCCTGTTCCCCACAGATGCCCCTCCTGAGCTAGTCTGGTTACCTTTTCTTAGCTCCTATAAATGGTCAATATCCCTTTTTTTCCAAATGTAAAAATGTGTTTCTTTCTGAAAAAAGGCAAAGAGGAAATAAAATTGTTTTGATTTGTTAACTACATTTAACATCATTTGTGTCTCTTTTTCTAGGTGCTGCCCGTAAACTGAACACAATATTTTGACTTCCACTTACTTCAAAAAACTCTGAATCCAGGTTTTATGCCCAAATTTATCTTATCTTTGAAACCCATTTAAATCAACTAAGCATTTGATTGAGTGCTATAGTGACCTGGGCATCAGCTTACACTCTCCTTAGCTCTATTTTTAACTCTAAAATACATACAGAATATATTGGTTTTTATTTGGCATACACACTTGCAAATATGTGAATGCACAGGTACACAGGACAAAAGTAAACACAGTTGGAAGAGAAAAGCAGTGTTATAATAAAATTGATTATTTTGGTGTTCAAATACTTAAGTCAAATGAATGTCTTCCTAATTAGCGAGGAGTGAGCCTCACTAAGTAAAATGACAACACTATTTACATTTAAATAGTCTATTTTATTCAGAGTCACTTCACACACATGCACACTAATGAACTGCAGCCAATTCTGCAGTAGAGAATAATAACTATACAGCAGCAGCAGCACTGTCCAAGAGGCTCTGGAGGGACATGGGTAAGAGATGAATCAAGAGTGTATAATGCTCCTGTAATCAAAATTACAACACTTTTCTTAAAATTCTTTTTTCAACATTCATACTCCTGCCTGATCAGGTAGTAAGTGTTACTGCTGCCAGGAATTTGTATCTCAAGACTGAGATCCCAACTCACATCCTGCTAGGATGCTTGCACAGTATTGACTAAAATGGATGGGTTTGAAATAGTAATTGACTAGTGATGTATGGCTTCCAAATAGGCAAATTGTGTTTAACATGTCTCGGTAAGTGAAGAACCCATTTCAAGACAACATTAATATTAACACTGTTAATGTTTTAACACATTCCCTTCCTGAGGGTGCAGCCAGTGCAGTGCTGCAGAGGCAGCAGCACTGCAGCTCCCAGGAGCTGAACCGTGTCATTCCTCTGGTGCATGACACTGCCCACTGGTCACTCTGTGACATGGGGACATGGAGACTGCAGCTCCTGCCCCTCCTTGCACAAACACAGCTCTAGTTCATGACTGCAGCTCTGACTGAGTCACTGAGGCCGTGGGTGCAGAACCTTTGCATTGCTAATTTCTGCCTGCAAACCTTGATGCTTCGCAAACTGAGTAGAAAACTTTGGTAACCTTCAGCTTCCCAGTCTTGCCCTACTCTTTCTCTTGAAGAACAGATTCAGTAACACTGCTAGGAAAATGCTGAGAGATGGCTGAAGTACTCAGAGTCAGTGTCCCTCACAAACAGGCTGATGAGGAGTTTCTTAGCCCTGTTGGAGACAGGAGATCAAACCATTCCACATATATTTGCTCTTTGTTTTTATTTACTCCTTTCTTAATCCTCATCTAAAACACAAAAGAGTTTGTTTATATACCTGATTAGGGTTAACAGCATTATTTTACTTCTGAATACACCTACAAATGCATATATTCAAGTTAAAAATAGTACTCATGTTAAAGCCTGAGGGCTAAACTAAACCTGCATCTTGAAGCTAGTGATGTTCTAATGCTGTTGCCACGTGTTAGAGAGACATAAAATAATAGAGACCCAATCCCAGAAAAAGCACTATATATGGTAGCACTGAGGAGAGAACAGAACCTTAAAATTCATTACACACTGGGTACACACACATTTCTCAATCAGCAGCAGCTCCTGCTCTCCAAGACCCTCCTACCACCGGGAAAACTTTCAAACGTCCAACTAAGTGCACGTCCAACACAACAGCACAGTCCCCTCTGTAATTCAAGAGCATAAGAAAGAATGATTAAGAATGCTATTGAAATCAACACCAAAACTTCAAATAAAATGAATCATGATTAGCTGTTGAAACCAGAATGATGTAGAAAAGAGAAATATCCACAATATAGCAGTGCACCAGTAAATAAATAAAGCATGAAAGCCCCACATATTTGACATTTGAAGAACAAAACTATCCATCAATGTCTTGGCACAGATCGATCAAACAGAATGCTGCTGACGAAAATCTAATAGTATGATGGTAATAATGTAGCCATAAAGCCTCTACTCTGTAATTGACTGCTTCCACTTCAAGCTAACATGTCTAAAAGAGTGACTAATGTTCACCTAAAGATTTCGCTTGCGTTGAATGACAATCAGCTACACCTCGCGCTATTCTCCACAGATTGCTTGTGCTGGGTAATTGCTGAGGGAGAGGAGCCAGAGAGGAAATAGTCTTCTTAACTAAGGAAATTTATATGAAGAATGGTATGATAATCTCAAAGGAAAATATAGTTTCCCATCTGATTTTAAAACACAACACAATACTCCAGACACAGCATTCCTTTCCTAAAGCAGAAGCATCACTGCTGACTCATAAACAGGGCACATTAGGTTTTATATTTAAAATGGGTATTTGAACTTTCAACAAGATATAAAAAATACAATTTTTGTTTCCCAAAATTACAGCCTAAATTCTTTGAATAAAGAACATATTTCTGGGAGGCTACAGATAGGTTGTGTGCTTTGGTCAGAATTTCCATTTCACTGAAAGTCAATACAGTTAATTAGCATTACAAACCAAACAGAACCATACTCTTCAATGACAGGTCTTTATAGCTTACTTTTGTGATCTTACAGAGCATACTATTTTACAAATAATGTGAATTAATACACAGTTTATGTAGTTTTAATTCAGGAGACTAACATGAAATTAAGCACATTTTTGTACTTTCCTAAACAAAACCTGAAGAAAAACCAAAGAAATGGTTTGGTGTGTTTTCCTAATTTTTTGAGGCCAGAATGAGCAATTTAAATTTCCTTTTTAAGTTTCACTGAAGATAAAAATAATTAAAATGTTTGGAACTCTTTAATGGACCATGATTGCTCTGTCGCCTTTGATATATACTTAAAGGTAATTGGCTAGTCTTAGTGATGTATTTTTAAAGAGCTACCTATTGATTAATAATGTTTCAGTATTAATATAACCACTTTGTGTGGATCAAGAAACATCAATAGCAGAAACCCATATTTATCCACAAATTAACTGGATATAGATCTGTTGCTTTAAGCAAAATGGGGTGCATTCACTCATTATTTTATAAGAGTAATGAGATAACCATAAGAGTGAAGATTAAAGCAAGATTTGGGGTTATATTTCAGCTGCATACAGAAGATGAAGTTCATTTCTTTCTGCTCTTGCAGAATGAATGAAAAAAGGACATAAAAGCAGAACTTCCAACTGCAGGAATTGGTGACACTGTAGTTTTGTACTTTTGGGCCTCCAGGTCAAATGCTGAACAAAATGAAATGTGCAGTACTGACAGAGGTGGATTTTTTTTTTTTAAATCCAGTTAAAAATGGATTAAACCAGTAAATGATCTTGTAATTGACCCCTATAACCAGGTCTCTTACAGCCCCACTCATCTCACTGTCACCCAGCAGGTTCCATAAGGACTCAGAGGTTTGCTGATTTATAGAGATATCTGAAAATAATGCCCTGGCCTGTGATCAAGAGCCATCACAGAATTATAAAAACCTGCATCAGCTGATTTGCATAGGAAATGGCAGAAAAAGAGACTGCTGTGCCTTCCTGCTACAAACAAGAATAAATAAATTAGGGAATGCCTCATTGTCTATACCTTACCAAGCAGCTCAAAACTTGTGCATTGAAATTTTAGGCAGATCAGGCAAACTCAGGTCTGATAGCTGTAATGGCTATTCAGTTCATCCTATTGTGGCAAGCTAAAATAAGTCCATCCTTTGCAAATCATCTGTTCCAGTCTCCCAGTGGTTGTGATGCTACAGCCTCCACAGTATTCCATACAGTGTCTAGTTATCTTTAAAGTTAGATTTCTTTTCTCTAATACCTAACCTAAACACCACATACTACAATTCAGAACAAATGACAATTACCCTGTCACAAAGGATATTACACTGCTTTGACATTTGTTCTTAATGAATCCACACTGACCCTCCTTATCACCTTACATCCCCTAGATACTTTTAAATCATTTTTTTTAATACCCTATTCTATCATGCTTCCAAGCACTGTGTTTGGGAACTGGATCATAATTCCCTGGGCTTTTTTTCTAGATCTATTTTATTGATGGTGTGTACACACACACACACACACACACACATATATGTATATTTTTTTTTGTTGTTTTTTTTAAAAAAAGGTAGGTTCTATGCTAGTTTTTCAGCATCCCCCTTGGGCTTAATTTTCTTTCCATGAATTCTCGAATTGCTAATGGCTTAGTGACAGCTTCACTTTATTAAGTACACTAAAAATAATTTAATCAGGCCATAACAAGGAAAAAGCCCTCACATTTCTTGAATATTTTTCTTCTTTTCTATTGAAGACACAATTGAACTTGAAATTAGAAAGGAATTTCTTTTTTTTATGCTACATCATGTGGTGACATACCACATGTTACAGGTCAAATAGTTTAAAACTGCCTTCCTAAATTGCTTGCTGAGCTATGTTGAATAGTTTTAGATGGTCTTTTATCAATACAGAAAGCAGTTCTCATAGTCAAAAATCTGTCTTTTCACCTCCAATACACACACATCACCAAGGGCAACACAGAGATGGGAGTGAGGCCTAGAGGGACTGGCAGACTCTGTCTGTCTGGTTTGGTTTTGCTACTCTGGAGAAGGAAAAACAACTTTCACCCCACCTGAGAAGTTAAACCAGATTTCTGGTAGCTTTGTCTCACCATAGAAGCATTCTGGTAAATCAGGCCTTTATAATCATGAAGTTGTCCAAAACTTCATTGCTGTTATTTTCTTTATGAACAAACACAAGGGTTTGTGAGACATTTCTCTTTCACGAGCTTCTCTTTCATGTTAACAAAACCTTTCTGTGGCAAAACCAGGATCTTCAAATGTGCACTCACACCTCCAGAGCCTGAAAGCCCCAAGCTCTGAGCAAAGTGTCCTCATTGAAAAGAGATCACAAAGTCACCATTTTAGGACAATCCATCCACCTCCAGTGTCCTGATCGCCCTCTTAAACATGTGCATGACCACCAGGAGCAATAAAATAAGGACCTCTTGAATTTCAAATGCATGAAACTGCTTGCTTTCTTTCCCATTTTCCTGAGCAGGAAGCTGGATCTCTCTTTATCTCTCTCCTGGTCACCACAGCTGAGCTGGGGCAGCAGTGGCTGAGGCTCCTGCTGTAGAGAACATGATGCAGCCAAAGAAACAGCAAATCCAGGTGGAGACAGAACAATGGGAAGCAAAACAGCACATAGCTCACCACCCACAGCAAAGGGGGTGCCTGAGTCAGGATCCCCAGTGCTACATCCAGCAAGGGAAGGATTTCTAAAATCCATATCTGACAGATCAGCAAGGGGCTTTTTCACAGCATCTGTCCCCAGCAATGTCAGTTTGTTGAGCCTTACAAATAGGGGCTGTTTTATCTGTTCAGGAAAGCAGTGAAAACTTGCTAGACTAGAAGTGCTGGTCAGCTCCCCAAAGCCCTACCCCCACAGAGCTGTCAGGCAGCCAGAGCCTGAGGAGCTCCAAACCCACTCTCCTACCATTTCCCATTCATCTATAAAATCGCAGGAAGCCAGTGAAGGGACAGTGCCAGGAGCATCAGTTTCCATTTCTGAAGGGCTCCTGGAAGAAATGTCAGTCTGCTCAGCCTTCATTCCCTGAGTTGTAGGGAGCTGAAAAGAGATGGAACCAGGGAATACTGCACGAAATGTAATCTATGGCCTTCGGATGAGGGCCACAGCCATTAAATGATCCCAAGTGTGAAACTCTGCAAAGCCTGGCTACAAACACAGGAGCTCTAGCTCCTGGATGGAGCATTTTGTCCACCTTTAACCAGTAATTCTTTTCAAGGCAAATTAATGTAGAATAGAACTACTAGTATGATAGAATGGCTATTAGAAGAGTTTCCTCCTCTGAGTTTGGAGAAGCTTAGAACAAGCTCAAGACCAGGCTATCCACTCCACACCTGCCATTCCCATTTCACAGCAGGATCCCCCAGGCTTCTGAAGCAGCAGGAGTAGGAATGTGACGGTAAAGGAAGCACAATTTATCACAAGCAAAAATTTACTGCGAATTAAAATGCCCTAAAGTTGCAGCGACTGCAGAAACAGCGCAAGGATTAGCTGCTTCAACAAACATATAAGTTGCATAAATATTCCCATTATTATTTGTTTCCTAACAATAATTCTAAGGTAATTTTTTTTTTCCTTTCTTAAAAAAATTAAATAATCAACTTTTCTAGTCTGTCTTTATCCAAACAGTTCTCCAAAATTCATTAATGATTGGACTGCTTCTGAAGAAATTTTAATTTGTATATAAAGCTTGCTGCAAAGTAAGTTGTGAAGAAGTAACACGGCACTATAACAAAGTTTGACATTTTCCTACCTTCTTTTAATCAGTCTCACCTGGTGCTTTACATTTTGTTATGATGTGTTCATGCAGTGCTGAATCTCAAGTAACAATGACCCACCCAAATTCCCAAGAAGTTAAGCAGATGCATAAAAAGCAATTCAGAAACAACCAGCAATGCTAAGAAAAAAAGCCATTAAACATGAAGAGAAAGCTTTTACCAGGGCATAGGAATAGGTCAAGTTGTGCAAAAAGGAAATATAAGGAGCACTTTAATGGCCTTAAATGCATCAGTAATTTTACAGCATTTGCTTTCTTTTTCTTTTTTTTAATAGTGAAAGGATGCACTCAGTTCCTAAAAGCTACTATATTTAACTGGAAAAATGAGTGACCACTGTTTACTACTACAAAATCCAGGTACTCAGTCCACAACAACAAAAAAAAGTTAGTATTTACTTCAAGTCAACCAGCTAAAAGGCTTTCCTATATTTCAAATAAATATTTTTCTGAAATTTCATCCAAGATTCTTCACTGTCATTTTTGAGAAATTACAGCAAATTACTAAAGATCTCTATCCATGGTTGAAAATATTTCTTGTATAACAATGAAGTCATTACTCTTTTTATTCCTGTAAATTCCATGAGAGGAAGAAACAGAAACACAATAAAAAATCTCTTTCATAACAGTTGATTAGAAAATATGGCCTGCAGAAGTCTAGCTCTCTTTGCACTTCGCACATTAAGAATCCAAATACGTTACCAAAGCTGGGATTTTAACCCCCCACAGCTTTAGCACAAAGAAGCACATTAATAAGATACAATTTAGATTTGCATTTTTTAATAAGCAAGGGGATCAAAGAAAATATGAATGCTGAAGGGATGCTAAATCATGTGCAAATTCAAACATCAAGGTATACTACAGAATGAAGACACATTTGCACTAAAGCAAATGTGGTAAGGCTTTCCAAAAGTTGTGGTGAACAAAATGAACTCTTTTTGAACTGTCTGCAGGCACCCAGTGAGTCCAGGAGAGGAGCAGATACACTGAAGTTGCACCAAATATTTTGTGTATTTGATTCTGAATATGGTAATGGTTGATGGCGAATTAGTTGGGATCATGGAGGACCAGCAATGAAAGGATTCCCCTTTCTAATAACCAGTACTGTTCTCATTGAAGACCCTGAGCTGTTTCTAGGTGAAGATGTGAGTATTTTAACAGACATGTATTGTCATGCAGACAGCAGGATGGCCCCTCTCACTGAGGTGGCCACACTGCTGTAGTTTACTGGGTGTAACCATCAGTCTGGGCAGCCTGAGCACCATGGGCTGGTACAAAACTTTGCTGAGGCCCTGCCATTAAAAAGGGCTCTGTCTGCACTTCTTCACACCCCCGAGGAGGCTGAGACACCTCCCAGCCAGCAGAATGCAAACCAGCACCAACATTTCAGCTGTTCCTACCCACCCAGAGCAGCTGACAGGTACATAAAGGGACACAGAGATGTTGAAAAGGGCACCAAGAAAACAAGGGGGAAACAGCCTTGACAGGCTAATGACAAACATTCTTTTCTGTAAAACTCTTTTACATTTTTTGAAGAATTGAGTTCATAAGCTGAAGCTGCCTCCAGGCGTGACCAGCATTTACTCATCAGATCTCCACAGCCCCCAATGACCTTGGCAGTCTTACAAGGATCATATTTTCACATGGATGAACTGTTCCTGAACAATTTTTCCAAACAGGATTTCTATCAATGTCAGGCACACTTCCCTTTTCATTCTACTTCCCTTTCCTTGATTAAACATATCTATAGTGGACATTAAAGAGAAGAAAACAAGTGTTCACCAACATGCATATTCAGTAAAATTAAATCAATCACAGAATTAAACCAGTGTCTGCAGCTATCACACCCTTCACTGCAGTTATCACACTCCTCACTGCTGCACACTCTGTCCCTTTGCTATCCTGATTTACTTCGGAAGTTCATCAGGACAGGGTTTATCGTGCAGTAGTGTTTGTGCACAGCCTGGCAGAATGGAGCCTTGTTCCCAAATAGCTCTTGAGCATTATGTAATAAACATGATTCATGTGTGGATCATCTCCATCACTCTCACAAAGAGTGACAGAAGATAATACCTTCTGAAGGTATTACCTTTCAACACTTCAGTGTCAGCATGCACCAATGGTCTATGCTTATTTTAAACTTCCAGCCTAGGAGTTTCCCAAAAATTTTGAGGGAAAAATACTTGATGTACTTGGTGTATACAATGAACTATATTCTCTGCTTGCAATTAGACTCAAAAATTCAGAGGAACTCTGTTGTTCTAAGAGATGTCAAGTTCTGTCTCATTTCATAGACTTTTCCTATCTTCAGAAAAGACCAACACAGAACAAGGAATTTAATTTACACCTCCTTAAGCATCACACTGAGAAAATGAGGATGGTATTTATTCTTTGTCAGTATAAGCAATGCATAACAGAAATCTATATATGAAATAGAGAAAGAGGTCTGTTCTAGTGCCCATGGAGAAGCCTCTACTCAA
Source organism: Ploceus nigricollis (assembly GCA_013399945.1). Taxonomy (NCBI): domain Eukaryota; kingdom Metazoa; phylum Chordata; class Aves; order Passeriformes; family Ploceidae; genus Ploceus; species Ploceus nigricollis. Next base: position 463,650 of record VXBC01009900.1, on the reverse strand, counting down.
ACACAAATACTGAATTTATAAGCAGAATTTCAGATTTAGTTCTTAATTAGCATTGTCTACACCTGTATTAACAGCAAATTGATTTGATCCCATGTCACATACACACCCATCTTGCCCCAGTGAGTTCAATGGAGAGGAAGAAAATAAAAAATGTCCTGAAAAACAGCTTTTATTGGTTGCTGTCAGACAGGGATAGATGGACAGCTGCTCTAATTCACTGCAGAAATCTTTCTATTCCTAAATTCCTAACCCATGCATAAATCATAAGAGGCTGTATCTGACCAATTTATTTCTTTTTAGTAGAAAATAAACTTGGACAAAACCATCACCCGAAAAACTTGTAAAAACCTTCCCTAATGATTGCTATTTCCAATAATATATTTATTAGGTCATGTTTTCAGTCATAAAGGTAGAGTAACAAATGGACAAATTTTCCACTTTGAAAGAGATAAATAAGTTAAATTTCTCAATTCAACAATAGGTCAGCTGGTGCTGTGTGAAAATTTTAAAGCTTGGCTGCCTGACTGTGAGATGTCACGGGTGTCATGCCTGGTATCACATGGCACAGCAATCATCTGGGCACAAACTTGTATCACTCACTGGGACAGACCTGTCAAGCTTTACGGACTTGGTAAAAACAAATGGCTACAAAAATCAACTTGGGTTTATCAACCTGGCCTACAGAAAGTAAGAAATAAACATTTATGCAAATCAGTTTCCAGCACAATAGCTGAAAAAAAGCAACAGACAATTAAAAAAAATGGGGTTTGACCTAGCAGTATTAGATATATTTTAAATACTTTGTAGTATGCACTGTTATATGTGTAATTCAAGAATTGCTCAATTTAGCTATTGAAACAATATTGTAAATTGAGGTCAGATCTTAACAAAAGCTGGTTTAGCTCAGCCAAAGGGGAAAACAAAAAAATGCCAAAAAATTCTAATTTTTTTGTAAAGCACTAAAGCATATAGAGCATGAATAGTGAATTTGAAACTAACTAGAATAACAAAAGCATCCTTTTAATGAATGTAATTCATCATGACAATGTCAATGTGATTCATGTAATGGGGCCACATGTCAGAAAAAAGGAAATTACAGGTCATTAGGGTAAATTAAAATTATGCAGTGGATTTGAATTATTTTCTTCATTTTTCTAGGAATTTCTGAAAATTTTCTCTTAATATCTTAAGTTTTCCTTTAAAATGTCATACCATTCTTCTAGACTCCAACCAGTTTTAGCTTGGAAAGTGACAAGCATGAGTTGTAAGGCTTTGTGTGATTATGTAACATCTGTATCAATAAGAAAATGAATGAAAAACCCACATGAATCTACTATGAAAACACCACTTCTTTTTGTTAATATAACAAAAAAACTATACACACAAGTCCCTTTTTTTACCATGGATTTTTAGTAAACATACAGCTGGGTAAATTTTGTGCCTTGGAGATACAAACGAAAAATGACAAGCAAGACAAGGCACAAGAGTTTAGAGGACAAAAATGAAGATTTTCTAGGCAGAGGAGGGAGCTTAGGGATAGTACAATATAAAAGAACAAAATCAGAACACCATACAAAAATGTGATTTATCCTAAGGTCTTAGTTAACATTGCAAACAGACTTAGGCATTGTCCCAAGCCTTAAAAGAATGTCCCAAATATTAGAAAAATTATTTTTTGTGGATCCCCAAATCCAAATTCTAATAAACCTTTTAAGGTATCTTTATGCATTGTTAAGAAAACGCTTTCATGCATTTTAGAGGAGAAATTCCAACCAGTCTTGAATGATATCTGAAGTAAGTTTGAAACTTATATTTTCATCCAGTTAGTAATTCATCAGTCAAAGCCACGTCTCCAGTCTGAAAGAGTTCCCAGTAACATTTACAGAGGAAGCCAAGGTTAATTTTTTTCAAATATGGACAGCTCAAATTAACTCTTACCCCACTGAAGTCTTCTCCTTAAAACGGCCATGACTGTTTTTTGAGGAAACAAACTCTAAAGGCTGAAAACTTCACTTGCCAGTGGTGAAACCATGAATTAATACACAGCTTCATAGAGCATGGCAAAGACTACTTGGAAGTCTACTTTGCTGTAAGAGCTATAATTCTAAATGGGTTATAAATCAATGCCCATTGTACAGTTTTTCAAAAAATACATATACTGTCTTTAAGCCACTGTACATTTAGAAATTTCAGAGTGGTATGGACTACTAGGCATTTAGCTATACACAGATTTATGCTACTCTTATGCCTACTGTTTTTAATTAGTTACTGTTTTAACGTGTTCTCTTTGAAAGCACAAAGGCATATGTCAATAACAACCATGAATGATTAATTCTGTTACAGGATCTTAATTTACTAAGCAGGTAACATGAATTTGTGTAAATTGAGTCCTAAGAATATTATGAATGTTAATAGATGGCCAGGTCACTGTCTGCTTTAATTTGATAAACATGGTGATGGTTTTCATTATTAAAATGTGGTTGCCTGAAGTATAGATTTAAAAAGATGAAAGAATAAAGCAACGAGAGATTGATGAGATTCAGCTTCATGCTGCCCTGCATAGAAGTAATCTCAATGGCATGTAATCCAGGGCTGCTTCAGAAAAAACAGATGAAATATTGGAGTAGAATAGGTCCCAGTAAGGTGAACTCCTCCTTCCAGGTGGGCATTGTAGAGAGAGAACTCCAGGGAGGAAGGACATCCACAGGCAAGGCGGATAAAGCCAAACTGCAGCAACAGGTTAATCACAGAGACAGGGAGAGCTCTGCCAAGAGGTCTGGTGGCATCAGGACTGCTCTGTGGGTCTTTAATTATTAGCTGCAGCACCTAGGGAACAGTCAGTGCCCCAATCAACCAGAGACAGAGAGTGCATGCTAAGTGAAACATGGCCTCAATAGAACAAAGATATGTAACATTCATTAGCACCTGGGAATATTATTTCATTATTGGCTTTGGACCCCGTAACAATTCATAAGGAGCTAATCAGATTCCTATTTGCCATTAATATTCTTCTATGGCAATACTATTTGAAAACTCTCTTTGTATGCTCTTCAGTATTCCAGCTTGGAATGACATGCTAGTTTCAAGAATAGTCTTTCAAACAAACCTACTCTGAGAACTAAGGCAAACCACTTTGTGGCTGAGATATGACATAAGATATTTCCATCCATGAGCAGAACTCATGGCTACAGAGCTGCCCTTTTTTTTTTTTTTTTTTGAGATTGTTCAGTTAAGCTATCCTTGTACTTGGAATGAAAAAACAAACAAACAACCCTCAAAACTTTACTGGCCAAAACTGCATGTTTTTACCAATATAACATTTAACAGATCACGTCCTTGTTGTGCATAAACGCATCAACATATGGAGACATCCACACAGACACACACTGGGTATCCAATGTGAAACTCAACACACTGCTGTTCAGTAGCATTTTGTAACCAGGATTAAGTGCAGTGAGACTTTGCACTGTTCAGCTGCTACAGAAAGTCAGATGATAATGCTGTTCCTCCACTCATGAGAATGTAAGTACCAAAGCACAGCAGTCTCTGCTGTAATGTGGAGTACACAGGGAGACTGAGAGACAATTGGAGGGAGAGTGTGAAGAATGGCAGAGGACACTTAGTAATGAAAAAGGAAAAAAAAAACCAACGCTGCTAATTTCCCAAGGGTTGGGTATATTTAACTGTCACATCTGGAACCCATGTTTAAGTGTCATTAAGGGAGCTAGTTTTCAAAGAAGGTTATAAACTGAAGTGTTCTGAAATCACTGTGCAGCACTGTTTACACAGCAGAGTGGCTGCAGGTTTTACAGCTGTGAGCTGGATCCCGACAGCCACAGGAACCAGAAACCCCACAGGGATGCTCACGCTGATGTTCTCCCCGTCTCGAAAAAGGGATGCTTACAAAAGCAAAGCAGCTTAACACCAGCCAAGGAGTTTGAAAGTCTCAGACATAGCTCTAGAGCTATTAGTACAACAGCCTCTCCTGGGCCAAAAAACCCCACCTCAAAGTACTGCTTTACAGATTCTCATCATGATAACTGCACTTCAGGCAACGGAGTGGCTGAAAGAGGCACAAAGGACAACAGGAGGAGTTTCAGTGATGTGACATTTGAAACACACTTCACATACAAAACAGTCTCTTTCAGAGGTCTACCAAAATATAGGTCTCCGTTTATTTAGGAAAATCTTTACTCCAAAAAACATCTTTTAAAGGCATTCAAGGTTACCGGGAACTCTGAACTGCGAGAAGGCCTCAAGACTCAACCTTTATTCCTCTGTGCCTATGTGCACTTCACACTGAATTCAAAAGCCCCCAAAACAAACAAACAAGCAAACCTCAGTAGTTTTTCTTTTTTGGAAAGGTCAGAAGCTCTTTGATTACAGACAGCATTGGTGAAGTGCTTTGGACTGCTAGTGTAAACATCCTTAGCATTATAGTAAAGATGAAAAGATACAGAGTGGCAGACAAGGTACAAACAAAGACACTGAATTTCTTTTGCAAATGCATATGTGAGTTCTGCATGTGCTAGTTTGCTCTGAGCTATGTTAGGTGTGACATGCATTTGATTTGATATAAGATTTAGAAGGACACACCTATCAAAGTATCTTTATAAACCGCCTGCAGAATTAGTCAACTGAATTTTGCCTACATTTGAAGTAGATGTGGGATGTTTATTCGTAGACCCAAAGGCTAACCTAAGTCAATGAATGTTGCTGGATTCATTTTTTTTGTAGGCGAAACAACTGGTGTTCATTGTATTGACACCATATTTATCACTATTTTGTCGTGAAATGGAACTTGGATATTAAGATTAACATAATACAATGCAACATATTTGCTTAATTACTGCTTTTAAATTGTAACATGTCAGAGAAAACAAGATGAATTAAACCCCAAAATGAATTGATCTGTTTACATGTGTTCACAGGAATACTGGAACGAATGACATTGCCATTATAAAACAACATTTACGTCTGAGTAAATGAGGTGCTGCACTCTGTTGGAAGAATAACTGTATCCTGGAGAGCACTGTTTAAAACAGCAGCACACACTGTTTGTGTTAATTGAAATTCATACTTTTATTTCCCTCTAGTAGTGCATGGATCTGTACCAGCCAATTTTTACCTGATGAAAAGGTGTTCCCAATAACACCTATGAGTAAACAGTCATCTGTTTAGAGACTTCTTTTGCATCAATGTCTTCAGAAAGGGGACAAACAAACAAACAAAAAAAAAAGTACAGGGATTGGAAGGGATTACTCCTGTATAAGGGTAGTTTAAGATACACTCCCAACTTCCTTTGGTGTGACATCCTAGTCTGGATTGTGTCCATGCACCCAAGGACCCAAAAACCCCTTTCCCTGTGGTACTTCAAGAATGAGGCACCATACACAGCCATGTTGGAGCGGAATTTCTCAGGCTGCAAGAAGAAAACACACTCTGCAGGTGATGTCTGATGGGTGAGGGTAATCTGTCCAATTTTAATTTAGTTGACATATCAGGTTAGACTTTTAATTCAGTGTTTATCTGCAGACGGAAGACTACATTCTTAAAAACAAGCCTGAATTGTTCAAGTGAAACAGAGATCAAAATGCTAATTGAGTCTTCTCCCAGAAAGATTTTGCTTAGATCTGTGAGAATACTAAAGGCCAGTTAATCGAAATATATGCAGTAAATTTTGTTTATTCAGTTCAAATCATATAGACAGGTTAATTAAAAATTCACAAAGGATTTGTTTTCTCTGTATCAAGCCTAAGGGTTCTTAGTGTTGTGTTTAAACAGGTGCATATAAGAGCAATGAATATGATATGTATCCTGAAACAGGATTTTTAAAAGAAAATCAATATCCCAGGCAAGAGAATAAATGGAATTTATCACTTGTGCATGCAAATGAGAGGGTAGTAGGGATAAGAGCTAATGCAAATTTCCTATTCCTTTTGTAGTCCAGTCCATTCCAAGATTTCATGTTTCAGCAGCTCTAATGAGCTGATAAAGATCTCTATCATGATGTGCTGGGTTTGGCTCCAGAACACATGAGTAGCATGTCAGAGGTTGTGCATCTCTCCCAGGGTGCACAGAGGCCACCTCGCCAGGGGGCAGGAGGCCAAGGGCCAAACAGAGCTGGATTCAATCCCTATTGAGCCCAGAAAACAAATAAGGCACTGCCAAGGAACAGGGAATTTCGGGCAAATTCCTTTTGGAATTCATCTGGGATAAGAGAACAGCCCAATCTGGAAGTGACCTTGAAGGATCACCTGGTCTAACCACACTTAAGCATACAGGGGACTGGAGTGAGTGTCACAAAGGGACTGTACCTTCCAGAGGTACTACAGGTCTGACACTGAGACCAGCTCCAGGGGAACCTGGTCTTTTCACACCCTGAAAATGTCTTTTAAATCCAAGTATTCTTCTTCTTTGAGATGTATGGCTATAAGTAATTTCCTTTTCTTATGTCCAGATCCAAAGCATGTAGGCTTCCAAGACGATGAAACAGCGGGGCTGGAACTTGACCTGCAGGTACTTCGTTTGACTGAGGCCCTGGAGTTTAAGCTGATTCTCACCCAAACCAAGAATATTACAGATTTTATCAGTTAAAACACTGATGTGCCATTGACTTGTATTTTCTATTTTCCCACTGCCATAAAAGGCTGTCTAATACTCAAATTGTTTTATCTAAGATAGGAAACACTGCTGGCAAACTGGAAACAAACAGCTCTGTCCTCCAGAGAAGGAGAGAAAGATCAACTTTAACCACCAGAAGGTTGGTGGTCAAAACAATTTTTGGCTGAGAGATGACAGAGGGTATTTCCATCCATGAGGGGGAAATTTCCACCCTGACAAGGGCCTGTGCAGAGACAAATGCAGACAGCAGGACACAGCTCACAAATGGAACATGGAAGTGTCTCCAGCGGGAACCAGCCTAAGCAAGGGACACAATGTCAATATCTAACTGACTCTGTAAAGTAACACTTTCTGCATCCATGCTCTGGAATTCTGTATTCCTGACAAAGTAGCTTTCAAGAATGGAAAAGGATGGCCTCAAATGCATTTACCAAGGAGATAAACATTGAAGAACAAAGTTTTTTGGGATGGAGTAACAGAGGAGAGGTGATGAAAGCAGTAAATGTGTAAACACATGCTGACCTAGCACAGAAACAAATGGAAAGGAACAGGTGACAGATCACACAATATGAGTAATTTAGAAAAGTATTCAAATAATATGCAGAAGCACTGCATAGAAGAGACCTAAAAATATTACATGATCATTTTGTTCAGATAGTATGCTGAGTATGAAAATATGGTTTCCAAAAGATGTAAGAAGTTTTCAAATCATACCATTTTTTCCTCTCCTTTTTTTACAAATACAAAATTTTACTATATAGCACCCACTTTTTAAGATTTCTCTAGACACCATAACAATATTAAAAAAACCAAGCAAGAACAATCAATATCTCAGCAAGCACAGACAATTCTGTACTACAGGCTGAGCTGGAAGCTCTCTTTTGCAAGAGGGGAATTGCAACCATTAATTCTTTCAGAATACAAACTTTAATGAAAATTAAGAGCAAAATGGTATACCAGGTTACCTTATGTCATACTTCTCAAAAAAGGCAAAGTTTTTCTAGAGATATTCAACAAACCAAGCTCATCTTGAGTTAGTGGTAGCTGGGGAAATATGACAACTCTGAAAATCACTTTGTTCTGAGTACCTCAAGAGGAACTGAAATGCCTATCTTCACAAACACAGGCTTGACTAATTTCTCCACTCTTTCCCAGCCCTTTAGTTACAACAATAACCTCCCAAAAGCAAAGTGCAGGTAAAGCAAAAGCAGAACTGCCTTTCTGAAGCAGCTGGGGTGGAGGTGTTTGACCCAAATCAAAACCCCAACCCAAAAAATAATAGAGGAAAGCAAACAATCACCTCTCAGATGCTCCTTACAGCTTTTAACTTGGAAAAAAACCCTAAAATTGACAACACTCCTGTCACAACATGGATGCTATTAAGAACTGCTGCAAAGCTTTCAGAAGTCATGCCATTTTCATGCTGCTGTAAACTGGGGAATCTCGGAACAGAAGCACAGGTTAGCACCAGCTTCACTTTTTAAAGGAAAAAAACACTGCAGAATTGGAGCCAGAGGAGTCTGCAGTAGCTGGGACCCCTCCTTTCCAACTCCACAAAATAAAGCAAGATTGAACATTCAACAGTAGAGGGGTTGTGATCTTTACCCAGTCCAGAAGGGCTGAGGAAATGGCAGAAGTGTGAAGGCAGAGAAACAACCAGAGAAGGACACTTCACCTTCCATTTCAGGAGTGAGTATGCAAACCCGAGAGTACAGACAGAAGAAAGTGCAAAGATGCAAAAGAGCTGCCAAAAGAGGTGTAATCTTTTAGAGATTAACACTTAAAAATTTGTGCCAAATCTAGGCTTAGAGGGAGCTCATAAACAAAAACTGCATAAATTACAAATGAAGAAAAGGAAAATTACATCCCCTCTGTCAGGTCAAACTTTCAGCCCTTGGTTTCTTTTTCAAGTTTAAATGCAGGTCTCTCCCAGCAGACACCTAGAACCAGTTTTCCAGCAATCTTTGAAGCATGTCTGTGCTGGCTTTTAGCTGGAAACTAAGCACTTAATCCAGAATTACCAAGTTCCAGACCCCTGCTACTGAAGAGAGCCACAAAGTCCATAAGCACTTTATTAACAGCTCCAAAGTTTTCCAGTGCTTGAGGTTAGACCTTGGGCTTTTGGTCATGGCCAGACTGCCTCTCTCATGTTGCTAAACTGCATTCCAAGTTCAATCTCTGCACTTGTCCATAACCTCACTGCTAATGGGCAAAGCAGCTTTCCATTTAGTTGATAACAATGTCCCTCAAGATCCACAAAGGAAATGTTCTCTCTCTCAGACCTAAGAAGCTTAAAGTCTACTGGAATTTATTTGAACTTGCTTAATAAACTGTGCACTGTTAAAATGTGGTCATTTTAACACAGCACCAGGACGAGAAATGAGATAGTGACAGTCATCCAATTCAATTATTTCTGTTAAATGCAAAAGCAATTCTTGGAGCAGAACTGGAAATATATTCCACTTCCCCAGGAGAAGGCTGACCACTACATTAGAGAATCATTATCAATCTTACATCCTCTCATCTTCTTTTTGTCACAGGGTGTAAATCCTTATGTGGACATAGGGCCTAATTAATTTTGCTGCCCTGATGTAATATCAGTGTCCAAATACATTTATGCAGTTTCCAAGTAAGGGGGAAAAAATTAAAAAAAAAAAAAAAATTTAGAAAAGGAGGATACTTGAACCTAGCAAAACTACCCTCCCCCTCAAGTTCTTGAACTGTATCCATCACAGCACTGTCTCAACACTTGAGGGCACAAGAAAATCCTGATGAAATGCACTTGGCTTGGACGAAATCCAAAACATCCAACCCCAAGCTTAGTTTAAAAGTACCTACTATTGTGTAGGACTTATTCTCAGTGCTATGCAGATCTTAAACTAAAATAAAGACAGAACTGTACACTGCTTGTTCAAAAGAAAAGACCTTATTTTTTGAGTACGAATTGTATGTGACTTTAATAGTATGAATTCTGTCAAGTTGTCCATAGAATAAATTTGCACACAGTTCAACATAACATGTGCACATTAAATAGGATTTGGCATTAAAAGACCCAACATTGAATGGAAATCGAAAATAAATGCCCACATTCTCCCCAGAAGACTATTCACCCCAAGGCCTTAGGCATTAATTTAAGTGAATGAGGAAGCCACTAGGGCAGCTGTCGGTAGCTTATTTGATTTGTGAATAAACAATGGCTTCATTTTAAATGCTATTTACTGCTACTACATACTAATGTCAGAATCGAAAACACAAAAAAGAACAGACTATTCAAAACCACACATTTTTAAGAAATCTTTTATACTGCAAAATTCTTCATTTCAACATGGCAGGAAAATAAAATTATAAGAACTTCTGCTGCATTACTAATTTTAACTGCTGCTAATGCTAAGAAGGCCTGAGATTGTATCTTATACTTAATTGATATTGTGCATTTGGCTGTATATTAATGAGAACTTAGGGTATCATAGGTCATTCCAATAAAATCTTTGGGCTTGTCAGCTTGAATTATGTATCTTTACATCTGCAGAAAACAGTGGCAACAAGATAATTACAGTAGTTGATACATGTTGTTATAACTTGTTAGTACAATCAGGTACATCATGTCCAAAGCGCAGATGCCAATCCAGTCTGGCACTAATAATCCATCAAACAGATTATTAATTAAGAACAGTTTCTATGCAAAGAGGAGCATTTAGCTGCACAATGAATTTTCAGATTGGAGCACAGCAATTTCTTCCTGATATTATGAAGACTTAATTACAACACAAAACCATCTCCCTGGCACTCCAAGATGAAAACGAAGACCTTTACCCTATACATCCATGTAAACAATGCTGAACTTTATGTGTAGGTGTGCCTGTGGGTTTTCAGATAATTACACACAGAACCTCATTCAACTAGTTAGGTTTCATCTGAAACATCCTCATATTACCAGGATTCTTATTTATAAGTAGGTTTTGTCCTGGGCAGGGTTCAGAAAGAAACTGCCTACAAACATGCAGTTCTATCAGCCCTTCTCAAGCAGAACATCCATGCTAAACACTTTCGGTTTCCACCTAACTTTGTAATTTAAAAGACAACAAAGCCCAGCTGCCCCTTCCTACACTCAATTTCTATTTCATATATAGACATCTTGTCCAGAGATCAGACTCTTGCTTGACATGTAATAGAGGTATGGGAGTCTAAGAAAAGACAAGAATTTACATAAAAGGAAAGGAACTGTTCCAAAAAATAAGCAAATTGTATCTGCTCATGAATGCAAAATCTGACTATAAAGCAAACCGAGTGCACAAGTTAAATATGCCTTTGTGCAACTGGCACTTACAACAGCTGATAACCCAGGACGAAGCTGTCACTGAAAGCACTGCACAATCTACGGATAAATCATTCTTGAACAATTTCTCCAATATACATTAAGCACTAAAAGGCTCGTTTTTAACACACACAGCATTCAAGTTCAGCCTTCTTGGTTTTCTTGGTAAATATGAATATTCAGGCTAGCAAAGAAAGAGGAAAAAGAAGTCCCACTGAGCAGTTCCCATGCTGATCTCTGCTCTAAGATGAAACCTAGAAAAACTGCCCTGAGATCCAGAAGGTGCTCTGAATTTACAATCTGTAATAGCAGAAAAAGGGCTGCTGCCTCCAAAGGCCTGAGCCCCCAGACATACTACAGAGGAACAACATTTTTACATTATTCATTTAAATTCACCCAGGCTGTCCAGCACAAAGTATCAGGGTCTAGAGAAAGAAAAAACCCACAAAGACAAATTGCAGGTACTCGTGTCCATGTGCAGTGAACCAGCCCAGCAGCTCAGGGTATTTCCATGCACAAGTCAGCTGTGCAGCACATGTGGAGGGAGGGAATCCAGCACTTCCCAGTGGCTGTTGTGCATGGCTATACCAGACCTCATGTGCACACCAGTTCCAGCTGGGCTGCCAGATGTCTGAGATTTATGGACATATGGCAGTCCACACGGTAGCATCTAAACTTTTAGGACTTCCACAAAACCCAGACTAATCTTTTAAACCTCTGAAATCTATATGAACAACACCTCTGTGTGCAAAACAGAATATGTCCAGGAGCATGCAGATAACTGGTGCCTGACATGGATTAATGGCCCAAACTATCTGCAATCTTATATTCACTGAGAAGTCATGAACCTCACTATTTTTTCTTTCTGAGTTATGAAGCAGAGCTCACCAGGCTGTAAAATGTTGTATTTGATATATTAACAGTGTATTGGCTGTAAGCATGTTTTCTTCCTCAGGTATTGCTCAAGTGTTTCCACGTTACCTCCTACATTGGCTGATATTTAGCAAAGGAGGTGCAAAGGAGCCCCATTTGAGCAGAGCTGGTGTATTACGTGCAATAAGTTGTTGCATCTACAAAAACAGATTAAAATAAGGAAAGAAGGTGGAGTGAGCTGCTTGAAAATTTGCCTCTCATCTATGGCCTCAGACTTACCCTTGTGCTCACACTACACAATGCTTCAGCACATTACTGGTGAGCCCCAGTCGCTGTCTGGGGGCACCCTCTGGGGAGCAGCATCAGGGCAGGGCAAATTACATCTGTCCTTAACTTTTGAACCACAGCCTTCTGGGCCAGGCTGCAGAGAAACACAGACCACAGCTGGGGGAGGAGCTTCTGGCCACTAATAGGACTTACCAGAATGATGCTTCTAAAGCATCTGTGTTTTCATTTCCTATTTTGGTTCAAGTGTTTACAAAAAAGAATTCCGCTTCTGGGTTCTTGGATTCCAAACATTAAGCACATTAATACACTGAGTCTGTATTTTAGTACCTAAACAGAGCTGGCCTGTTTCTCAGTATCATCAAAGCTGTACACTTTCAACCAGTGCTTTTTAAGTTCAACTCTTCTTTCCCAGTCTTCAAAAATTATTCATCATTTTCCTTGCATAAAGAATGCTCAGATTCTTTCTGACAAGGAAGACAAGGAAGAAATGCCCTTGTAAAAGAAAAAAGAGGGATGAACATAAAGACACCACACTCACTCAGACCCTAACAACAGACCTTTTCATTAATTATCTTCCTAATGATGCATTCTCGAACAATACTGCAAAATTTCCTTCGAAAATTGAGCTACTCGCTGGGGAAAGAGTGTATTTTATCTTGTTCCCTCAAGAACTCTGAAGCCATCTTCCTCATATTTATATTCTAATCTTTCTATGCTCACTTGTAAAAGCTGATAATTAGGAAAGCCTCTTTGATGGCCAGAAGCTGCACACTATTTCTGTGTGCATGGTAACAGCATGAATCACTGGCTGCACTAATCCTGTAAGAGTGTTAAAGGTCCCATGTGACACTTACCCTGAATGCTAAACCTGTCCTATATTATGCTATTTCACACTAATCCTGAGAAAATTAATGTTAATTTATCATGAAAAAAAGGTTAATTATACATTTACTTCTGATTTAGCCACATTACACGAGACTCACAAATAATACTGGGGGCTTTTGGTTTTTATTCTTTTCTTTTCTATTTTTTTTTTAATGGAAGTTTTCTCTTTCAGCCTGCAATCAGGGACTATATCCCAAAATCAGACCAGGCTGGGAGGTAGTGTTGCAGAGGCAGGACAACATCAAGACCCACTGGTAATTCTAATGATCCCTCTGATTCAGTTTGTAGAAACTTTAGCTTTTGTTCTTTAAGCAAAACTTGCAAACAGTATCTGATTCACTGTTTCTGCTGGTGGTTTTCAAGTATACATTGAATGCCAACTCTGGTTCAGAAAACAGATTCAAGTTATTTAATTGCCTATTCATTGCTTATTGAAGTAATAACTTTTGGAATAAAATTTGCTCCTTTAAGAAATACTTCACTGTAATTAAACCACAGCATTTACTTGAAAATCAAAAACCCCAACAATGACATCCTACATTTTGAATGATTTATTTATATGACTCTAATCCCTAAGTACAATCCTGGCATTTTACCCACCAAAGTCCTGCAATAGCTGCACTACACATTACTATACAAACCAACTTTGAGAGGTTGCCAGGAGACACCACCAGTGGCTACCCCACTGCTTCCAGACAGAAACCCACAAGAAAAGCAATAATGTACATCACTAACATTTCTGTTACAGAAGTTAAAACTTAATTGGTCACAAATGGGAGAAGTCAAACAGACATGAAGTATGTAATTTACATGCATCTCAGTGTTTTCTCTGGGAAACCGGAACTTCTCCTACTCCTACTTGCTCCACAAATTTATTTAAAATTAAATGCATACTTTTACCAACAGGATGTGGACAGGGTCAAACTAATATTACTACAACAGCATTTAAATTTTTCCTTATTTTTATATTAGATATTCCATCATAATGGATGGTAAAAAAACCATTTCAAATTCAGCTGCTTTTCAGAAAATTTATAACAACCAATTAAAGACAGGGTCTATCCCATTTCCTGGGTCTTCCAACAGCCTTTTGAAACCATTTCTCTGCTTAATATCCTATAAATTTTTCTTAGAAACATTCTTCAGTGTCTCTGATAGAAAAACTGTGCTGAAAATCGATAGTCTCCATACTTATTTGCCTGCAATATGTTATATATCAAAATCCTGTTTTACAGAAGTCTAAAATAAGCTAAACCAGATTCAATTTTAAGATTCAGAATTCAAACTAATAGGTTTTAATTTAAGAAAATATCTGACACTGTGAATAGGCAAACAAATGGATTAGATTCTCTGGTTTTATTCCTTAGGCCGTAAGTGTTAATCTCTCAGCAGAACCAACATAACACACCACTATAGATTATCAAAAGTGACTGCTTGCTGCTGTGAATTATTCATTTGAAAAGTTATGCACCAGTGATAATATGAATTATATTTAAAAAATATTCACATAACATTTTAATAAGCTTTAAAAATGATTTCTTTCCCAATGTTTAAACTAAAAATAATATTTAGTATCTCAGAAGGAATTATGAATTTACTGGATGTGTTCAGCAGTCCTCCCATAAGGTATCTAAGACTTAGGGGGAACTGATCATGTAAATGCTCTTTAAGATGCACTTGCTCCATAAATTAAAGGTAATACATGTGTATTTCTCTCAAAGGCCTCAAATCAAATTATATCCATGCATGCAAATGTCCTGTTAAAATGTATTTATAAGACATTCTAAAATTTAAATCAATACAGTTTCCATTTCTGTATTTGATTTGTGGCTAAGCAATGTAACACCTCCTCTTCCCTACCTCAGATGTCCACTGTAGGAGTTCACATGTCCAAGCTTTCTTTTTCTTCCTTTTGCTTCCATTGATCTCCAATGGAAAATCTCAGCCAGACCTCCTCCTCCCTGAGACTCCTGTCTCAGCAGGTTCACCTGCCCTCAGCTTCCAGCACCGTTCTGACACTGATGAATCACCAATCTTCACTCGCATCTTTCATTTCCCCTACGTTGCAGGCTATCTCCCTTCTCTGCCTGCTTCTCAAACACACAATTTTGATGTCAAAGTCAGCCTCTTGAAAATTGAACTTCTTATCTTTCCTTCCAATTCTCCCCTCCTTGCCACTGCTGCTGACAACATCACTACCTTCCTCGATTCTCAAGATTACAAATTTCATGGCCCATTCAACACTTTTCTCCATCCCTTGATCACAGCTCAAACTGTCACTGTACTTCTCTATATCTCCAATATGCACTCTGTCCTCTCCAATTCTTCCTCTAAAATACCTGTCCAAGGTTTTGCATCATTTGCATCAGTCACAGCAAATTCCAGTTTAAGGTCTTATTCCCAACGCCCCAATACATCTAAAATACAGCTGCTAAAATAATGACCCTCCTTGCCTGCACTGACCATTGTAACTGGCCACTGACCGTGACTTTTAATGGTCACCCATTAAAAGAAAAGTTACATAAAGTTAACCATTACTTTCTACATTAAGCTCAAGGTTCTGACTCTTCCAAGGTTTAGCTCATCTCCCCTCTCAATTAATTTTTCTACACTTCCTTCTTCTTCTCCTGCTTCCTACAAACGCAGGAGGAACAAGAACTCGTTTTTCCCAAGGCCTCATGCATGCCACCACAACACTGAATATACAAAATATCTTTGTCTCTTTCCTTCCAAAACACAATTCTCTGTTATGCTTTCTCAGGTATCTCTTCTAAAAATGCTTCCTTCAACCTGAAGTTAGCCACTGGAACATAATCCTTGCCTTTATTTTGAAAAAGGAGGTAAGCATCCTAACTGAGCCAATTCTTATTCTATCTAGAACAGTTTTGCCTGGAGTTTTTTCCTTTACAAAATATAAGCAAATCATTCCACAAGAACGACACCTTCAAAGATTTTTTTAAAAAACCCTCAATCAAACACAAAAAACACTCAAAACCTTCCCCGCCCAAACCGAAATAATCAGTTTAATTCACTGTGTATCTCATTGAAAAATCAATGCTTACTAACAACTAGAATTCAATATTTCTTTAGATAAATCATGAGATGGTAACATGCAAAGCAAAATTTAAATCAATTATTCAAATAGAGGCTACTTTAAAGTAAAATTATTTAAATAAAGATTGATTAATTAAATTAATCCACTCTGTCCCAATATATTACCATAGCAGGTTACTTCACCTACATAGCACTGTACACATTCAAAGCCCTTTTTATGAACTTGCACACACAGTTTGTCCTGGAGGAAAGCTGAATTTATTTTATTCCTGTCAAACAGGTTGATAAACTGAGACAGAGAGAGCAATCAATCAGTGGCACATCTAAAGCTTTGAACTCAGGTCTGCTGACCAGCCAGCTCTGCCTTCCCTGAAGAACAAGGCTGATGGTCACCACTTGAGCCCCCTCAAAGATTGTGTCTTTGGCCTGCACTTCTCAACATTGCTACTGAGCCAAAAATTAAAGTTGTGAAACCTGAAAAAAGACTACATGAATGGGCCAACTTCACTGTCATATAGCCATACATTTCAGATCAGTTATTTGAGAATGGATAGTTCCAGAAACAGAGTTCCATGCAAAACATTCTCAAAAATTAGAGGCTTCTCCCCCCAAAAAATTCAACTCCAGAATTTTGCAAGATGATAGAAAATACGTAAAAATAAATTTCAGTACGCTGGTCAAAATCTCTTTTTACACCACAAATGCAAGTAAGGCAATAAAACCTAAAGTGTACCGCCCTGCAATTAAGACTTTTACTATTTCATTATTTCATAGGTACAACCCCAGATTTTAATACTATGAACATTTAATTCAAAGGTTTTTCTGGCTATGAGGACTCTATTGGGCACTAAAGCAAGAAGAAAAACAGATCCAAACTAAAAGTGCAATGAAGTGATTATGAAGGTTATGAATCAGCCTTCCATTATTGAGCCACTTTAGCAGCATGTAATAGATTCTGATTAAGCTCTTTAAGCTGAATTACATTGTACTATTAGAAGACTACTCAATTAGTATTTTTCAAGGCCCAGAAGCTAATTTTGCCAGCATCACTAATTTTTACCAAGGTCTGATCAGACCTCACCACAGTGTGCTCAGCAGGAGCAATGAGCCAACTCCAGCTGTACCACACCTGCTATTAAAATCCTCAGAGCTCTGTCAACTCAGGGGAAGCTTCACCCCATGTCACAGGCAGGAATTCCAAGATTCCCCATGGGCATACAGACATTACATGCTTGTAAGAGACAATTCACAGACTGGATTTTGCCATTTCAGAAGTGGCTGTTAGATGCCACTACAAACATTTAGAAGCTGAAACAAGAACAGTGTATGGGTGCTCCTGGCAATGCAAGGTGTAATCACAGCATACTGTTGCTCCTTGACTGCACAATAGATTTTGAAACACTGCAATCATTCATGTTCCTGTTGTAAGACACAGTAATACCTCCTGTTCTCACCGTATAAGCAGAACTATTCACATCTACTAAAAATGACAGGCTTCTCAAAAAATAAATAAAAATAAAAGGGAAAAAAAAAAGCAGCAGCACTGCAGCAGCTCCATCTACAGAAATCCTGTGTAGAAAATGACTATGTCTACCTTAGAGACAGCAAACAGCTCCCTCTGACCTATGGGTCATATTAAAATCTGGGAGAAAAAGAGGTTTCTTCTATGAAACTCCTGAGAAGTTATCTCACTGTAACACTGTAGCTTAATTTAAAACCTAACGATTTTCATCCTAGTAAACATTGTGAATTCTTAGTGTAGGTATTTCATTAATAAAAACAAGCACATTTTCTATGGAATGCTTCAAAAATCTACTTTTTGTATTGAGAATCATGTAGCAAAGACAGCACAAGTTTAGCATTCAAAAAAGGTTTTGCTCCAAGTTCCCAGATGCACTTGTGCAGTCTGGAGTATTTTACATGCCAGTGAGGCTCCATGGCTCCAAATTCCAAATTTAATTCAAATGTTTGCACACTGAATGCAATGTAGACACAGGCAATCTAAACCAAGAGGTCTCTCAGATAAATGTATGAGCAGTGCACAGTCATATGCCAATTCATGTGAGACAGATCATAAAATCCCTTAGCCTTGTAATAAATGGGGCTCCTCCAGGAGGTCTCTCTACACAGATTACCCATAATCATCTCTGAAAACATACTTAGAAGAGTTTACTTTTCCAATCTACTCAACCATCATCTATTTCAGATAGTACTGTAGTTATTGTTCATGAGTTGTACTAAGTGGAGCCTTTGGAGCCAGGTTCTTCAGTTGGATGGTTTAACTTTGCTGCTTTTTTTTTCATCTTGTCTATGAGAAAAGTTCATTTTAGTTTCTAGTTATTATCAGTAATTGATAAAATATGTTTCAGCATCTCCTTTGGTTTACAGCATTTTATTTCCTGGGCTTTTGTTTCACATGGAGCAATAAGTAGCAGGTGCATTTTCTCACAGTCCATAAATATTTATGGCTTGTGAATAACAAAGTGCACAGGTTTTAAAAAAATCCTCTGTCATATTTTACATACAACAGGCGGAAAAGGAAATTTCCCCTCCAGAGCCCACGTGTGGGAGTGAATGTCTTGGCATTGTGTGTCAAGGAACCACCTGAGACCAAGGGTTATGTCCATATTCTTACAGCCATCCAATTATTCATTTATATATGTATGCGAGTCCATGACATCATGCACCTTTAATACATTTCCTATTAATTCAGGCAGCTGGTCTTTGCATCAAGTTAAGAAATCCCACCAGCCTGGAGACAGTAGGAATCTAGAGCAGATGAGCATGCTGTCCTGGGAATTTCTGAAGTCCTACACTACTATTTCAATATTTTAAATTTCCATTTAAAAAGAATTGGAAATAGTTAGTTTACATAATAAACCCCAATTTCACTGTTGGTTGAGTGCCAGCTAAAATTTATCAAGTCCCCAGATATTCACAGCTAAACAGTGGCTGGAATACACCTCAGGTGATCTGCACTTCTGTAGCACTGAGGCTGTCTCTCTCCCAACAAGAGCCTTCTAAACGTGTATCATCCACTGTGGGGTAAACCAGTGAAAAGGGAGCCAAAGCTGCCTTTGGAAAGTGGTGCAACCTACTCCCTGAAGGTGTTACCAGTAAGTAATGTGAAGTTACCACTGAGCAATGTGCACATTTGCACTAAGGACTGTCTGTGAGCTTCCAAACAGCCTCTGGAGTCACTGGTACACTGCAATATCCAAATGTGGGGTCCATATGGGTATAAATAGGCTGTTTCACAGACAAGTGGCTACAGTGAGCAGACTAAAAAACAGAGTCAATAATTTCTGTTTAAAAGCTATTGTTTATAAAATTGAATATATGTAAATATCCCAAATTAGCTCTGCATTGTCCTATCCTCAGCATGGATGGCTTTATGTGGCTTTACCAGATAAATGGTTTTATCCTCATTTACCAGAGTTATCTAATTGTCACTTGGTTTTTTGTCTTGTCTAGACTACAGACATGGAGCTTTTCACCACCACCATTTTTAGTGGAAAAACAAGGCTGAGTCACCCACAAAATGTTCAGCACTGTCCACTTACACATCTCTCTGAAGGAAAAGGGAAATTCTCTCACCTACTCCAGCTGAAGACCACAGGTGGGTCACTAAAATGTGGATATCACTGACACAGAGCTGCTGGAATATTTACAGTAGCTTTGATTTAAATGTGACTATTTTAATAATAGTTTAGTCAAGATTCTGTTCTTTATAAAAAAATTATTATAAGGAACAGGGTAAGCTTCTAAGCACGAAATAAAAATAGTCTCATGCAATGTGCCTGACCCTAAATCTGTCCATATGGATGTCCTGTCCTTCCTTTGACGCTCAGTGGAAATGAAACTAGAGAGCCAGTGAGGAGGGCCACGCACAAAGCACTGCTGCACATAAAACACACCCTGGAGAACAGAGGAGCTGCGTCCTCAGAAAAGGTGGCCTGCAACAGCACAGGTCTGCACAGACACTCTTTTGATCTGTGAAGAAAAGGACACTAAAACACTGTCACCTCTCAGGACTGTCCACCTTGCTTGCAGCGGTGATTCCTGGGGACTGACAGACAAAACTTCCCTTTGCTCATTCTGCCCAATGCATGAACAGCTATGAGCTCAGAGAAGCCTGTCTGTCAAAAAGTCACCAGCAAATGGCTTCTACTGACCTTCTAAGCAGGTTTAAGTACAACCATTCCCTTCAAACAAGAAAATTTTTTGTTTCTAAAATGCAGGCTACCGAACTGTATGAAAACGAATTACATTGAACACTACATGGAGGAGGCTGCTTTGCAGATGCATTACCTCAAGAGCAACCCCTCCCATCTGCCTACTGGATAAGAATACATGTTTGTAATTTTAAGTATAAAAACACTTCATTTCGTAATATTTTAAAAATTCTACACAGACATCTTGAAGTGTCCAACTATGTTTGTACTCCAGGACAGATGAAACGTGGTATGTGATGATTTTTTTTTTCCCCCCACCAAATATCAAAATAACAAGAGGGAGAAAAAGTGTTATTCATATACAGATAGTGACAGTTTCTAATTATCGATGCACCACTAAGCAAGGTTTTGCTAACAGCTAAATGAGCTATTGCACTTACAAAATGAGGGCACGTGGCATATCTGATTAATTTTACTTATGTCTGTGATATTATGTAATTCTAGAAGGTTGGTATGTCTTTATCTTTTGGAAAAATGTGCCACTTAAAGGCGTTAAATACCATATTGTTTTCAACCCAATTATGTTTTGTTCTCAACATGCAAATGGAAAAATGCTGAGTGGTCATTTTAAGTCCTATATATCATCACAATTAATTGAGAGGTAGCTTCTGCTAGTTCTTGTCACTGTCTGTATATGAATATAGAGAACATAAAAGAAATTAAAAATTCTTGGCAAAAGAAAGTAGAGTATTCCAAGAAATCTGCTTTTTGCAAACTAATGAAACAATTTTTAACAATTTTTATTACAAGCATCTGTGAGCTCCCACTAGGCAGGAGCACCAGAATTGTTTCTGCTTATATTGCTCAGTTCCAAGCTAATGTCCCCTAAAGCTGTTAGGCTGAATGCCAAGAGAAGATATATCCACAAAGAGACCTGACCCTTACCCCTGAAACTAATAAGGTCTCCTGGAAGTTTTAACTTAATAGTCAATGTGAGATTCTTATTAGTGAAACTTTGCCTTTTTTTCCCAGCCATATCTAGTGAATTATACTCTTCAGGCAGTAGAAATCATAGAATCATTTAGGCAGGAGAAAACCTCTGAGATCACTGAGTCCAACCACTAAACTGGCATTGCCAAGTCCACCACTAAACCACATCCCCAAATGCCACATCCACATGGCTTTTAAATCCTTCCAGTGCTTACAACCCAACAGGTGAAGAAATTTTCCCTAATATCTGGTCTAAACCTCCCCTAGTGCAACTTAACGCTGTTTCCTCTTGTTCTGTCACTGCCTTTTGGGAGAAGAGGCTGAACCCCACCTGGCTACAACCTCCTATCATGTGGTCGTACAGACGGACAAGAGCCTCCTCTTCTCCAGGATAAACACCCCCAGCTCCCTCAGCCACTCCTCATCAGATTCACCATGTACAAAAACCAAACACTGGCATGAAAGAAACAAACTGAGGGAAAATTCTCCAGCTACAGAACATTTGAAGTCTCTTAAATAAAGGACGTCAATATCCATATTTCTCTTTTCCTTTCTGTTTTCACTAAACATGCTTTTACTTCTCTGCTTACCAAATCTCAGAAGGTCATCTCTCGAGTATTTGTGTGCCTCTGAACACTGTTTTAAATTTCTTTGCTCCCACACTTCAGATACATGGCAGAATCTTTCTGGAAGCTATTAGATAATATAAGGTCTCAGTCACTGGAATACCCCAGTTGTTCATGTGTTGTGATTTTGGTGGCTTTTTTACCTGATTGCTTGAATGGTTCTAGCAGCAGAGGCCAATGCTTTAACCTTTATCAATGCCCTTTTTCTTAAGACAATTTTGGATTTCCACTACTCCAACCACAAAAAATGCTGGACAAAATGGCATCTGTACCCTCAGTAAGTGAACCAACTGACTGAAAATATTTGACTTTATAGTGGGCAACGTAGGTGTAGTTGAGTCTCTGAAAGCTGGAAACTAAAGAGGAAATGAAGCCAAAGAAACCACAGAAATCAAGACTTCTAGAGAAATCTGTATTTAAACACTTAAGCAAATAGTTGGTTCTTCTACAACAACTTTGACCTATACTTAAAATGAAGGTAATTACAAGTTTCTGGTTGCTCCATTAATAGATGAATTCAGAACAGAATCTAGATTGGCGACTCTGAGGCCAACATCCTATCTGTGGAAAAGCACTGCCTAACCAGGAATCATTTAATGCTTCAGTGACAGTTCCTCTCACAGAAAGAGAGAGGTTTAAAAAGAAAAAAAGAGGGGGAAAAAACCCAGTAGGAAAAGGAGCTGAAAATATCAGCTGCCTGAGCCATTGTGATATGACAACAATTTCAAGGAGTGGATCATTTTCTAACATAAAGCATTATTTGTAGGCAAGATTTTTCTTCTGAATACTGTCTCCAAGAAAAACTCCTTGTCCCAATGTACAATAAGGATGGAGCAGCATAGCCCTCTCTGAAGTTGCTCTTTGTACCATGCTGTAGTGAAGAATAGCTTGCACGGGACAAGGATATTTGTCAAAAGGATGTTTGACAAAGGATATTTGAAAATTATGGTTTTCAGAGCTGGAGAGTAACTCAAAACTGCATTTTCAGTATGTGAAAATTAATGCAAAGGTCTTCCAACAAAGTATATCACCACGGATTTCATATGTATGGGATAACATAATGTTGTGCCAATACCTGCTCATCTCCACCTCTAAGTTATTACTGTGTTTACTGATAGAGAGATGCAGATCACATGGGAAGATAAAATTGATGTTATTAATTTAATGCAAAATATATCTTCCAACTAGTTATATACGGCAAGTATACTTCTAGAGATTAAATAAACTGTGCACCTGCAGTTCTACATTACGTTGTTTGCTGGAATTTTAGGTGTCTAGGTTTAGGAAAGAGGGCATAGACAATCTGCAAGGCTCTATAGCTTGCCAGAGCTGAACAGTAGTTTATTCATGACTTGATCTTGAATAAAATCTAAATTCAGGCCTAATTTAAAGGATCATTTATGTTCTATGTTTCTTTTTAAAGAAAAGCTCTTAGCCCACACTCAAGGGTTAAGAGATATGCATAAAACAACTACAAAAACTGTTTTATAGAAGGCAGTAACATTACCACCTGAGTCTCTGCACAAGGCTGCATGTGAATTTTGAAACAAACCAAACTACTGAAGAGCAAACAGCTTGGATATAACGAAGTACAATTTATTTTTGTAATGATCTGATTCCAACACTAAACATTCCCAAAGGTACAAATGTCAAGTAGGCACCTACGTCATCTATGAGTTTTCAAATTTTCACTCTCCTAATTAAACCGAGATCACCCCAAGAAAACAAAGGAAGATGTGGCTATTTCACTTTTGCTACATCCTCATGAACACAGATGATAAAGATCTGATAGAACAGTGGGAATGTTAGGATTTAAAGTTTGTTCTCTTCCCATACATTAAGAGAGCAAGTGCTCTGTGCAGAACAGTTTGGCATAAATGAAATAATTTCTGGATAGTCGCCAGTGCTAAGGTTAAAATGCAGGATTACAACGCTTCCATGATGACAGCCTACAGG
Organism: Ploceus nigricollis; assembly: GCA_013399945.1. Classification (NCBI taxonomy): domain Eukaryota; kingdom Metazoa; phylum Chordata; class Aves; order Passeriformes; family Ploceidae; genus Ploceus; species Ploceus nigricollis. Next base: position 439,864 of record VXBC01009900.1, on the reverse strand, counting down.
GAGACATTTGTTGAAAATTGCTTTACCTATCATTCAGTCAGCAGAAAGAAGGGGGGAAAAAAAAAGCTTTGCAGTACTAGTTACATTAGGGTATGTTGAGTCTTTATCTATAAATGATACAAATTGTAAGCTTATAAAGCCCCCATACAGGTGCAATCAACATAAAAGCCTAGCATTTCTCCTCGTTTCTTTTGTATCACAAAGCTCTATATATTTTCACCATATGCCATTCCAGTAAGTGTGTGTAATTATAAAGCAAGCATGACCTAAGATTTAGATTCAAGTTTCAAAAATTAAATTGATTTTTTTTGACAACACGCAATAAAGTTTTCACCGGTTCCACTGAGAACAAGCAGAAGTCTTAAATCTTGCAGCATCACGTAGAACAACATGTTTTAAGCATACTCTTTTACTCTGCAGGAAATGACAACTTAGGCAGTGCAATACTACTAAATTGTAGTATTTTAACTGCACTATACATGTCTGCCTTTGAAAGTCCACTGAATACATGAAAGTCTTCTACAACAGTTTGAAAGAAATAAGAATAAAGGACTAAGTCTCAAATTCTCAAAGAGGTCCACACAGACTGTCATTTGGCTCTCATCTAAATTAATAGGATTCAGTCAGCTGCTTCCCAGAATATTGCTTCAAAAACACAGGCCTACGTAATCAGAAGGTTTTTCCAAGATGGTTAATAAATTAATATTCATATTCTATAACATCTTTATGTTATCTGTTACTGACAAAGAGAAATTAGAATTTTGATCTGTGTCTGGGTATCACTAAGTGATTCAAGAAAATATCATTTGTAGTTTCCTTTATTAAGAATTAGCAGATCTGTAGGTGAAACTGGATTTAAAGTGATTCTAACCTGTTATCAATGGGCAAAATTTTATGCATATACTGCATCAAAATAAGGTTCATTTTGCAGCTTTTCATATTCTTCTGGACCAATTCCAAGGCAAAAAACGTGTGGTTTTGCAATGATTTCAATAATAGAATTGTTTACTTGTATCCATAACACGTGGAAAGCCTCTGCAGCTGAGTGTTATCGCTGGGGACCCAAAGTGCGGGTCTATTTTTTTTGTGTTTGTTTTCTTTTCTTCCTTTTAATTCACTTCTTACCTCTTTCTCAAGAAATTACTGTTTTTCCTAGAAAAATGAGTGTAGACAGTCTAATGATGAATTCCTAAGTCCACAGAGGATTCATAGCTCTGTCACCAGCTCCCCTCTCTCAAAGGATTACTTAGAAAGATTCTCTCCGAGACTTGACTACAGTAAAGTAAAGCAGTAAAAAGTGTTATTTGGTATGAATAAAGGATTACTTTATATTAGATGGATTCATCCTTGTGACAACTGGGTAAGTGTTCAGTGTAAGTCATCTAAAGCCAACAGAAAAACTATTTAGCACTTCAAGCATAAATTGGTCTCTTAAGCCAAATTATACTTGTGCATGTCGTATTTCAAATAAAGGGAAAGACAAAAATGGTTGTCTAATGCTGGTCTCAAGTTAATATCTGCTCACATGGTGTAAGAGTCTGGCTCTGCAGCAGCACACACTATAAATTTCCCTGTAAGAAACAGGAATCTCTAATAATGTTGGGGTTTTTTTACACCACTGGTACAAACTACACTTGGAAGTTAAAGCAATGAGTTTTCTTATTACATACTTATGGAAAACAAATGGTAAAGCAACTTGGTAGAATTATTGCAACTTGAAAATTATTTTTCACAAGATTTTCGGGTTCTACTGGAACCTCACATTGTTACGAATCCGTACTTTCTGCATTCATAATTATGAAAAAAACCCCAAAACACTGCTTCTGCAATTCAATAAATATTGGTATGGGTTATATTTGAGCTCAATTAATATTCTTTTTCAAGTGTTTCTATCTCTAATTAATTTGTATACCGAAGTCCAAATTCAGCATACTACACATAGATAAATATATGGTGATGTTTTATTCACATTTACACAAAGTGATGTTGATCCTAAATTTGACCTCTCCTATCATACCAATCATCCAGTGACTGTCAGTCTTTTCTACTTCTCTAAAAGCCATGAAAAAACCTTGAATGTCAAATCAGTGCCACCATCCACAAGCTGACTAGAAATGGATACAGAGATAGAGGCAGAAATGCTACATGATACTGACAAATTAAATCAAAGGGAAAAAAACAGCCCTAACATTTTATGTAGAAGAGAAAACTCTAAAATTAGTTTTGTACAAATAAACCCTGACTTGACAAGAAGTCAGGCAAATCTAGCTATAGTGGGTGACGTGCAGCCATGACAAAATTCCAGCTAAGAAGTTTATTTGAAGACAAGTGAAAACATTTCCTTTTTTTTTTTTTTTTTTTTTTTTTTTTTTTTTTTTTTTTTTTTTTTTTTTTTTTCAGTTGAGCATCATACAAATACAAGTGAGAACAACCTTTTGGGCCTTTGGGAGAATCATTCCTACTGCTCTGTATGGCTGTTAACTCCTTTGCATGGATATCATCACCTCCTTCCACTCAGAAATTTTTTCCATAATCTATTTTCCAGTTGGCTAACCTGATTTGGATAATACCACTAATACAAAAACCCAAAGAAAGTTGTCCTATGTTCAGCTCTTCAGTTAGTTTGGGTATGTAAGCTTTTATTTTAGAAGGAGTACTGAGAAAGAAAAATGTGATGGAAGGAGAACGGTAAGTAATGGGCAAAAGCAGGACGGTGGTGCCAGGGAGGTGCAAAAATAAAGGAGGAAAACAACTGCTGTCACTCAGCTTGTGGAACAGAGTTGCAGAATTATCAGATGTGACATCAGGATATTGTTGATGTTAACCAAGAAATTTTATACAGAGAGGCTGTTAGGTCAGAGAGCCCAGAGCTCCTCCCCTGAGGAAGCAAAGCTCAGTGTGGGGATTAGGTAGGCTTCACTCAGCATATGTAATGTCACAGAGGGGGTGGAACAGCTGTGGAGCCATGACATAGCTATGCCTGCTATGCAGAGGCTGTGCTGGGGCACTGGCCAGGGATTTGTAATGCTTGTAGGCGCCCCCACTGCTACTGCCAACCTTCTCAGCATCCTCAGTACACCACTGGGAAAAGAGCTTCCATGAAGTTACCAGCTCTCTACTGCCTGCACCTATCCCGTACATCCAAATGCTGCAGCTGTGATGTTTCCCATACTTTCAACACTTGCACTCCAAGGAGAAGCGGGACCGGATTTGATCCAAAGGATGTTACATCTATATGCTTTTAGAAGGATGAAGTAGATATAAATTTCACTGTGACCCCCAATGTCATAAAAGCTGTCACCAGAAGATATTAAAACCAGCTACACGTAGGGCAACTGGAAATTAAAAACTGAAAATGGAAACCCCCAAATCCACCAACTGATGCGCACACATTTAGTCCTTTCTTGATTTTCTGTGGTTGTCGTGCTGCCGTAGTGCAGAAAGCATCTCCAGATGGATACAGGCTTCGCTCACATGTACAGAGCCAAGCAGTCTCCCAGTTTAGGCTACTACATACCTATTATTACACTTCAGAAAACACATCTCTGAATACATTTCACACTGGTCTAAAACCAGAGAAGGGCAACAGGGAATGGTGTCAAAACCCAACAGCCCTTTCATGGTGAATGCAAAATGGCATCTCTAACAAATGCAACTCTCAAACTTACGGTCCACTGGTCCCAGCATTTAAAAACCAATGGCAGGGAGTTTAAGAAGGATATGGATCATGAAAGGATCTCTGTGACAGCTTGGCAGAATTTCTAAACTGAAGAGACACTGGGATATTATTTATATTCAAGAGTGAAACACACACAAACACACAATTACAAGTAAATACTCTACAGGCACCATACTTAATATAAAAATGAAGGTAAATCACTGGTAGGATAAAAATAGGCAGCAGGAAAAAAAATGGAATTCACTTATGCTTTACTCCTAAAATAAATACCAATGAAATAAAGTGAGTGGAGTAAAAAATATACTCCCTTTTCCAGATCCTTCAGGCCTTGTCTCAGCAAGTGTTTCCACCCCTTGTACAGGGAGCTAAGCATACACAGACTCCCCTCTCATAATGATAGTAGGAGACAAGATATATAATGATAGTATATAGATAGTATATCTATAATGGTAGTAGGAGACAAGACAACCCCAAGCACAGGGGCTCTCAGGGAGAAAATTAGGAATCTGCTTTGAAAAAAGAAAAACCAAAGTAATCACTGATATTTTCCATGCAGGCTAAGAGACACAGCTACAGCTGTAAGTAGAATTTCAATGAAACAACAACAAATATTCTTCAACATCTTGCTTCTCCAGCAGCGCAAAGTGCAAACCCGCCAAACCCGTCCTTCTTCACAGCAACGCAGCAGAAGCTGCTCTGGGGATGCTTGTGGCCCAGGCAGGGTTTCTTTGCAGAGTGCTCAGCACCAAGCACAGCAGTGAAGTCTGGAGCAGAGGGTACCAGGTGGCACCAGGCTGCCCGACAGCAAGGGGAGCGCAGATGCCAAGCGCCGCCGCGTGCGTCCTGCCTAGCGGCCGACGGAGAGGCATTACCAGCAGCCTCACAGCCTGCTCAGCCAGAACACTGGCCAGAGGGTGAGTGCTGGTTACGGCAGCTGTGAAGGAGTGTGTGGAAAGGGGAAATAAAAATGGGGAAACATGGAAGGGCTCGCTAGCCAAAAGAGATAAACACACACACGACACACAAATAATCGCTGCAGCTTCACAGCCCGCTGGAAAGCGGCACCGGGCTGTGATTTCTGGATCTTTCTGTCATATTCGTAATACTCAGAAATGGGCATAATGGAGAAGATTAATTTCAGAGGATTTCTTAAGTTTGCAATATTAACTGGGGCGAGAAGAACGAAAAAGCCCTCACAAAGGACTACTGTAGGACTTATGCAAATATTTCCATCTGGGTTTAGAATAAAAATCAAAGCCCTGAACCAACCAGCAGACAGTTTCATGCACTGCTAACGAAGAGAGAATTCAATTCTCCTGTTTGCTGAAATGAATACTGAACTTGTATCTTAATGTTTTACGAGAATATGGTATGTGTGTCAAAACAGGAGTTTCACAGACAATTTCAGGAGCACTGGCAGCTTCTCTTAATGTTTAAGGGCTGGATCACAGCTTCAGACTGAGATGTGAGTAAAGGACATTGAGCAGCCATGCCTCTACTTTGTAATATCCGAAATTCATGCAGTAGCAGATGAGATGGTTGGGTCCTAGTCCGACCTTGGCAGGGCCCCCTTCCCCACTAAATGGAGGATACACACATACAGAATGGGATACATTTCACAGCAGCACAAGTTAACCTAGATGCTAACACATGCTCTGGCACCTGAACCTGCCAGCTATTTTCCTCAGAAAAAGGATGAGGAAGAAGCTGAGCTACATGGAGCCCATCCAGCACCTAGGGAGAGTGAAAAAGGGCCAAGTTCCCATTACTGGGCAGCAATGGATGAGCAGGAACATGTTGCTCCTACAGCAGCCTGGAAGCAGACAGCAAGGGCAGGATTAGAAAAAGGAGGGGAAAAATCTGTTGTTCCACAATGGTGATAGAACAACCGGGGGACAAAAAATGGTAGGATGATAGATCACTCATAGAAGTGTTAGGCTGGTGCCAAAAGCAGGAGATTTGGCAGCGATGCAGGACACGCTGCCTCAGGAGAGTTGAGCTCCAGTCCTTCCTGCAGTGGGGGAGCGAGACGCATGAGCTCCCATCCAGGGCAGGCTCCTTCCCTGTCACGGGCTCTGCCCCACCACCCCGAGCCTGCTCCCTGCAGCACCAGGGGGATGGCACCAGCCTGCCTTCCCCTCCCTGCTCCCAGTGCTAGACAGCACTTCCAGCAACAATTTGACAGTAAATTAATACATGTATTCCTACACCGCTAAGCCTGAAATGGTTTATAAATTCCATTTTTCCCCCTTGTCACATAATTAAAACTCTGCTTTCCTCCCACCGTCCTGCACTAAAATCTTTTGTCATAAATTTTGTCATTTGTGGCATGTGAACTTGGGGTGGTTTTCTCTCCCCCCCCCCCCCCCCCCCCCCCCCACCCCACACACCTCC